>VXBR01009962.1:915806-1043598 GCA_013400215.1 Cisticola juncidis | reverse complement strand
CGGCGCCCGCTCCGGCCGGCCGGGGGTCCCCAGCGCTAGACTCCCGCTCCCGCAGAGCTGATTTATGACTTCGGTGGGGACGGGGAAATGAGCGCTAATAAAGCAGGCTGTTTGCATGGGATCGCCATGGAGACAAGGCAAGCAGAGTCATAATTAAACGCTTTCTGCCCACAAGAAGGTAATTTTCACTTCATAGGGAGCAGCGTAATCTCCTTATGAAGTGTGGGCACAGAGGGTGGTGCTGAGGGGACACAGCCCAATCGTTAGTGTATAAATAGAATAGTGGGATTAGATTTTTTTTTTAAACAATGGCTAATGGTGTTCTGATCTTCACTTTGAGGAGTAATTCCAAATGTCTGTTGTGGTGACTCAGTAATTTCAGTTCGTCAAAATCTAAGCAGTGTTGAGACCTTTAGGAAAAAAAAAGAAACAAATAGCTCCATCACTTTGATGTGATGTGATTGACCGGAAAGGCACAACAACAAGCTGGAAGCAAAGGGTAAGAGGCAGTTTACTCTCAGTTTCCCTGAATAGATGGTGGTCGCACAAGGGCTGTCAGGTTTCTTTATGAGAAGAGAAGTAATCAAAACAGCGTAAAGACAATGAATGGGGTGTTGATCATCATTCTCTGCTCCTGATTTCTAAGCCTAGAAACGGGTTTAGGTTTTTGGCACTATCAGCCCACAGGAGACAGTCCCTGGATGCAATTTCAGGTTGAACTTTGCTCCCCTTTCTCAGATTACTGAGTAAATAAAATATTCCAGGCTCTGTTCATACACCTGCTGTAGAGCTTCCTTCTGAGCCAATGAAGATATTAATATTTGTGTCTAATTTAAGTTCTTATATTTATTTGCCTTATCAAGCAATTGTGAGCACACTGGTCTGGAGCGAAATACAAATTGAATTAAGGCAAACAGTGGCTGATTTATCCCTGATTACCAACTGTTCTGATACCCTAAGTGAAGGGAACAAAGGACTCCTCTAACATGAACTGCTCGACTCACTCCCAAAGGGGCAATCTTGACTGAAAGAGGAATGTGTGTTCCTGCCATTTGATTTCTGCAAGCAGAAGTGACTAATGAAAGGAAGGCGTGTGCAACCTCAGTTTTAATTCCTCTAGATTGTTTTCTGCTGATTAATTCTTTTGGCCTCTGTGAGGTACACAACAAAGAAAGTACACAACATGTCTGACAAACAGACAAAGATATAAACATTATTGTGCTTTTTGTTAGGAGAAGGAACTATACCAAGGAGCATTTTTTCCCCTAATACAGACTCCATCAGGTAAACCAATGTCCCATTGCATGGCAGAAGCTCTGCTAAAATGCAGGAGAAGGTGCCTTGTATGTCTTCTGTTATTCGTGCAATATGTGGAGAGAAACAAAAGGTGTTAGATACAGATGGTTTTTGTCCAGGTAGGTATGAATAGTCAGTGGTAGGATTAGCAGTCTTGGTAAGATTTTCAGGTTTTAAATTTGCTCATCAAATAGTATTCAACATCTGTATGCTTCCAGATAATAATAAAATGAACCTAAATTGCTTAATTTAAATAAAATTTTACCCTACAGTGTTGTGAGTAATCATTATGAGCAATTTCATACATTTGGCTACTTAAAAAGCTGTAATACAATTTATATTAAGAATTGTGAATGCTAGGTGACATAATTGCAGTTTATCTTATTTTACTATCCTGGAAAATAATTTTATCATTATCATTACACCAACATAATCATCTATGGACTTCAAGTCAAAAGACAGTCTTAGGAGTGGGAAATGATATGTCCAAAGTTTGTGTTTACATCCCAACCCTGCTCACAGACAAAACATGTAGAGAAGTGTGAATATGTAAGAATCTTATTAATATAAAAATGAAATTAATTTTATTAACATTTAAGTTAAGTGTTTAAATTACAAACAAACAGACAAAAATTATGGTTATAAAAATATGGTACTGTAGGATCCCTACCAAAACCATCCCTACTTTTACCTGACCTTTGAGTGATGCCACATCCCTGCTGGAGACTGTTTTGGAATGGTTTTTTGGCTGCATGATGTGGTCAGGGATTATTCTGCACCAACTCATTTGGCTGGGCCTGCTGAGGAAAGTATATTGAGCTAGGAAATGTGGTAATAGATGAAGGCAGCCTAGACTCTCAAAAATTTCCTGGTGGATTTTTGGTTTAAAGACATATTTATATTTGTCTTCTTGACCTGTACAATTACAGTATTTTTCTGTTCAGCCCAGCTTTGTGCAGGAAGTTTCAGTTTCTCATAGCTGAGAGTGTAGAGTTGGCAGCATAAAGATTTTCATGTATTTCCCAAGGAAATCCTGTGATGCAGTGTTTCATTTTCCCTTCCCTCCTGGAACACCAGTTTAACCAGTAGAACTGACCCATCACAAAGGGATTTGATCCTCACTGGCTGTCTCAGAATCTGCTCTCACTGGGCCAGGTTCTCCCTTTTTAGCTGGCCCTGAGCAATGTGAACATCAGATCCAAGGAGCTCAGGATTGCGAGGGCTGGTTCACCTTCCCAGGCCTTGATTTGCTGAATTTTTTCATGAATATTGCTTGGGTGAAATGTCAAAGGGAGTTTCCCCATGTGAGAGCAGAGCTGAAGTTTGCTTGTTTGTGAGGTTTTTGTTGTGTTTTGTTCAGTTTTAAAGAGGATTCTGTTTTCATCCAGCAAGAGCATGGAATAACTCAGTAAGTGGCTGGTTCAAATAGCCTTAGATGCTGATTTTTGAGAAGTCCTGCTCACTCTCAGTCCTGACTAATGCCAGCAGAAGCTGCAATTACTCCAAGCCTTGAACAATAAAGGCTTCATGATAAAGCCTCTTATCTAGTGTGCTTTTCCTTACAAAGCATTCACTGTAGAAATAAAAAGCAATTTTATAACCTTGATTTAGAAGAGCTGTAATCTTTACAGACTACAGTGAAATTTATCAAATGTCAAAAACTTACAAAATTACCGCATGCCACTACAGTCTTACAAATATTCCTATAATAAGTCAGATAAACAAGGTGTTCAGTAAACTAGACCAGGAGCAGTTAATAGCTATTTATTCCAAAAGAGAGATACAAATTCACTGATTCAGATTCGTCATGTGCAACTTCAATTGAACAGCAGCTCCTCACAGTGATGAGTAAAGACGTCACAGTCATGGTCTAAGAAGAAAAGATGGACTTTAGTTCAGGCTCTACTGACAAAAAGATGATTTCCTCCAGCATTTAAATGGTTCACAGAGGTCCTATTGGTAATGCAGAGAGTACTGGAAATAGTATAAGAAAGATAAGAAGGAATGAGTTTTTCTTTGCTTTAGTTGGATCAGTTATTTATTTTTTCCTTTAAGATAAAATCATGCATTTCAGCGTGTATTTAAGTGAACTATTTAATGGCCACTGAGCAGTATTTTATGAGAATTACTGTAGTACAACAAACACTTCATGTCTGAGTCTGTTTAAGCTCTCTGTGACACTGAGTGAGCAAGCCTTGGAAAAGGAGGATGTCCTTAGTTTGGGAAACAGACATCAAAATACTCATGTCTTAAATATAGACTCTGTCTAGGCCAGGCTGTTGTTAAGAAAGTGGATTTCATCTTATTCATAGAATCACAGAATGATTTGGGTTGGAAGGGCCCTCACAGATCATCTGGTTCCAACTCCCTGACCTGGCTAGAGCAGGTTGCTCCAAGCCCCATCCAACCTGGCCGTGAACACTTCCAGGGATGTCAAGAATTTCCTTATCTTATTTGTCTTTCCCCTCCTCCACCTTTCCAGATACAGATCAAGAGAGAAAGGAGAGTCTAAAGAGAACAGATTTCAGTATCACCATCTAATCGAGAGACAGTTGCAGGGAGCCAAAATATTGCTCTCATTATATCCTTCCAGCAGTCACAGGGCAGAGGGAAGATTGACAATCTCATTTGATTTGTATCTTGAAAGGGAGGGGTGCACAGACTGAAGAAGAACACACCATGTCAAAACTCTGTGTTACTTGAGGAGATACAGACAACCCTGACAATGTGTGAAAATGTCATCCCCCTCCCCCCCTTAATTTTGGGATAATCCATTTGGATTTGTATAAGTACACATTGAAGCCATCACATTTTGCTCTCTGTGCTGCTGCTTTTCCTTCCTGGCACCATGAAATTAAAGAAAATCTCCAGGATGGGCACTGCTGAGCTCTCCAGCAGGCCTTGCCAGTGGTGCACCATGTGTTCCCTGTCCTCCAGTGAGGAGCTGCTGTGTGCAGGCTGTGGTGTTGGGTGTTGTTAGCAGCTCTGTCATCACAATTTGTTACTGCCTGCTGAAGGGGGGCTCCTCAACCTCTCCTCTGGTGTGGTGTGCTTCAAGATCTGACAAGTTAAAGCTACTGCAAAGTAGCTGTTCCAAAGATGTTTGATCAAGTCTATCCAGACACTAATTCCCTTTTAATTTCTATTGCTACCATGTGTAACCAGCAGCACTGTGCTCTGAATTAACTCCAGGGGAGACTGCATCAGACTTAAAAGGGCCTCCAGCACTGTTTCTAGTTTTCATAATTCAGAAGTTCTGTAGAAGGCAGCATTCTTGTAAGTGTTCTAGGATGCTAAGAGGAGATGCTGAGATGAGAATTGAAGCATTATTTTCCTTTTACATCATCCCTCATGGGGCTGGAGGCTGACCTGAGGCCCAGCAGAGCCTCACAGGCAGTGTGAGGAGGGACATCAGTTGTGATGCAATAAACAGCAGGAATGGGAATACTCTCTAATGTGGCTTTTTCTTTCTCATCTTCTGTTTTGAAGCTGTGACCTCCCCTGGATGGACTGTGCCACTCCATATCTATCAGTGTCTTCTAGTACCATTTTTGGGTTGATTTAGCTGCTAAAGATTTTAATTGACTCCTGTTACTGCTGTATTTGTTCCTTGAACAAGGTTGCTCATTCTGAGTCTTGAGCAGCGGTAGGGAGCCTGTGAGCTACTGGAAATTTGTGCTTTCCCCCTTAACCAGGGCCCTGATAACCTCAGTGATGCTGGAAGCTACTGGCAGGGGATGTTTGGAAACTCAAAAGCAGATTAAAAGTGAAGTGTGGTAGGTTTGGGCTGCAGGTGCTGGCATGGAACAAAGGGAAGCAAAGACAAACAGGATTTCAACTGGAGTGCAGAGAGGTTGGTGCCAGCTCCCTGAATCTGCTCCAGCCATTTTTGCTGCAAATCTTTTCATGCCAGGCCCATAATTCAGCAAATCCTGTAAGTGTGTGCTTAACTTCCACCATGTGCTTGAGATGGAAGGAATTGATAGCAGAGGGAGGACAGAGCGATGCTGAGGGTGCCCTGCCTGTCAGCTGGGCTGCTGCTTCATCCTCCTGCAGTCATTTCGATCACTGCAACTCAAATCAGGGACTTAAAGTCTTATCTGTGATGTCTTTGGTTGTTGCATGAATTTTCAAATTTGATCCTAATGATTGAGCCAGGCCTATAAAAAGTTGGTGTGGTTTCTTTTTTTTTTTTTCACCAGAAAGATTTTGGTTTCCATGTAATTTTCTCTATCAACAAGTCTGTTCTGTTAACAGAGTTTGTTTTGCCTGCATTGTATTTCTTCTTAAGCAGAATCTTACCAGGTCTCCTATATCCTTTCCTTTATTAATTTATGGGCAAAATTAGCTAATCAGTGCTTTTGCTCCAGTTTATAACTGAATCCTATGTTCCTTATATATGAAACTTAGTGGTTTCATATATATACTCACTCAGAAGTTCCTATTCCTAACAAAAGGGCTCCCTGTAGAAAGTTACTATTCCACCCCTGATGGGGGCTGTACTCAGGAATGCTCAGTGGTGAGCAGAAACATGCAGGCTATTAGTTACTATCCCATTTTCCTTTCCATTAAAATCCAAATTGAGTCCTATAAACCTTCCCAAAACATTTGTTATTTGTGTTAATGTAGAGTTTTTTTCTGACATAGCACCTGAAAATCATCACCAAATTACCAAGTACTACACTGGGACTTGTATTTAAGAAATGGTCCACTGTGCTTTTGAGAAGGCCTTTTTGTTTCTCATCAAATTCCCAGTCCCTTCTTGGTCAGGTCTAACTGGACCTCAGTGCAGAAGCAGAGAAGCTTCCCTGGAAGGACAGAATTCCCTTTTTTCCTGTGTCCTGCAGCAGAGAATCTCCTTTCCCCAGCAGCTCTTGGCACAGGACTCATCCCACCATGGCAGCTCCAGCATTTCCAGGAGGGGAGAAGGATTTCCCCATCTCTGGAGAGGAGGATGGGCACAGTGTGGGACTTCCTTGGCAGGGATCCTCTTGCTCCAAATGCATCATTTTGGTCCTGTACATATAATTTATGTCAGTGGTGGGGTATCATTAGAATGGTCAACATGATGCACGCTTAACACAAACTGCTTTTTGCTGTTGCCTGAGTATTTTACTTACTGATGCTCAGTTTATTTTTTGGGAATCAAGAGAGAGCTTGGTGAAGTTATGTTTTAATGCTACTTTTGCAGAAATTAAATGAGGTCAGTTAATAAGTATGCTATTCATGCCGAGGGTAGATTTTAGGCTTTTCCAGGGTTTGAGTGTTCCCAGTGTTTGGAGATTTGTATTTAGCCAAACTTTAGAGTTCTGTAAAGGAAATACAGAGCTTTAATGGGGGGAAAAGTGTTTTAAAGTTGTCTTTTCTTCTAAATCCCAAGTTGGCAGGTAGTCTGAATGTTGCTGAAAAGACACTTAAATCATTAAAACCTCTTTATCCAAGAAGTGGAAAAACTGATTATACACCATCAAAATCTAGACTGGATTTATGAGAGTGAGGTCATCATATTGGAAATACTTGGGGTTTTTTTTATGTTTACCTTTATCTCTTTAATTCAGGCTTTCTTTTAAAATAAAAGTAAACCCCAAATTTGATTGCTTGCATTAAGTAAAAGAACTCAGACCTAATTTACACACCTAATAACTTGTTCACACAAGTTTGCTTCTCTGTGCAAATAAGAGGAACTCGTGTCTGTTAAATAATAAAAGATCTTCACACTTTAGCTCTGAATGAAGGTGGTTTGAGATTATTCATTCAGTTCATGTTCGCACCACACTTTGAGAATGGAATGAGTTACATAATGCTGGGAGTCATGTTTATCTGGAAATGGAGCTGTATCTTTTAGTGAGTAGTTAAGTAACAGTGTTAATTTTCCCCAAAATCTTTAATTTGGGAATTATTTTTCAAAACTGCCCAAGTCATGCTGTAATGAATGGGCTACACCATTTACTTATTTATAAAATGGGCATTTTAAATGAAATTTATGGGTTTGTATTTTTAAAATTCAGTATGTTAAATTAATTGCCCTTGCTTCTGTAGGCAGGTCAAGTCTATAAATATCAAGAGTAAGCAAAACTAAATATACCTTGATTTTGCTTCAAAATGGAGCCAGTTTGGATGCTAATACAATGGATTCTTTGTGCCCATTAATTCCCATGCTTTTGTCTGAAATTCGAGTTGATTTATGGCCTAACAAATACACAATTTATACATGCCCCAGAGAGAACCTCACAGCGCGACGTGACGCAGGTCAATAGCTCCGTGCTTGAGTCTGCATAAATATTTCAGTAAGATGATCTGAATCAAAGGGGATCTTATCTTGCTTTCTGTAGTACAGAGATATTCTGGGTCAGGAATGTGGACCTGTGGTTACAGCTGAAGGAAGGCTTGTCCTGATGCATAAAGCACTTCAGATTCGGTCTTATAATTAAGAGACAGTTTGTGTGTTAATTTCCTTAATCTAATTTTTGATTTTAACATCCTCAAACTGTTCAGCTGCTGCATAACCAGCAAGTGGACACAGATCACTGCATTACATCAAACCAGTGAAGCCTTCACTGTTTTCTGAGGGCTGCTCCATCCCTCAGGCCACGCAGTCTTCCCTTGCCTTGTCCATATTGATCTGCTGGGAATGGCTGTCACTTCTCATTCAGTTCCTCCCAGAACCCTGAATCTCATCTCTCGACTAAACAGCCTGCACCAAGACTTGGGTTTTTATCCTTAAAAGACCACAAGAAATGCTGCACTGGGTCAGGACTGAGGTGTGTCCAGCCTAGGACAGGGGCTGGGAGCTTGGGACAGGTTGGGAGCAAAGGGAAGGGTGGCTGAAGAGCACCATGAATTCCACATGAAATCATCAGGATCAGTCTCCTGTGCAGCCTTCAAACAACAGCCACAGGGGCTGATGCTCTGGGCAGGTTTGCTCAGCATCTCAAACCAGTCCTGCTGTCCTGGGGAGCTCAGACAGAACCTGAGCAGAAATCAGCCTCCAAGAGAGTTTCTTGGCTCCTGCAAGTTCATTTGTAATTGTTCCATCATGAATGAGATGAATCTGTGTGGAATATTTAAATAGAGCGAACATGATAGTGTATGCAACACTGACTTAATTGGGTTTCTCTGAAGTTTATGCTTTGCAGATGGGACTTCTGTAATTTTGTAAGCTCTGCATTTAGGATAGAAGAAAAATCTAAGTTTTTTTAAAAAATTATAGCAGCTCTGTAGACTGGGTAGCAGCTTTCTGGGATTGCAGAGGTTTCAAGGAGAAAAACATCCTATTTTCAGATACAGCACTTCAACTTAACTTCAGCTTAAATGTTTCCTCCCATGACAGTCGTTCATTTGACTTTGCTCCATGTTACTGTGCCTCAAAGGAGAGAATATGTGCTTACATTAGACTACAAACTGTGCAGAGAAAGCTCTAGAAAAAAGAAAATGGAGTCCAGGACTCACCCAAATTCTCCACTTGCCTAACATGAGTTTTAAATGGCTTGTTTCTTGTTTAACTCAAGAAAATTAATGGAAAGATCGGAACTGAGATAAACTGTGAGTATCACTTCAGATTTCACAGGAGATATTTAACTGTGGAGAACTTAATAACACATCTTCCTGCAAGTGAGGAAATAAGTGAACTCCTGCCACCTGGGAATCTCCTCCATTTAGGAACATACCAGAGGTTCCTGAGAATGTGCTGTTTCCCTGTAAACTGATACCACCTCAGGATGGAATGGCGTGATACAAAAACTGCGTATCCTCACTAAACCCTTGATTCTGTTTGATCTGTAGTGGGAGCAAATATCAGCCACTGCCCGAGGCTGGTGCCTTGAACCCTTGCAGCAGTGGTGAACTTAACAGATGACATGATCAGATGTGGATTTTCTTTAGGCAAACATTGGGAATGTGAACTACAGCTGTCAAGATGGATAGCAGAGAGACTTCTTAGTGTTATGGTGTACATTTGCTGCTGTAATTCAACCAGAAGGATAAACTCAAAGGAAGCCAAGTTAAAGATAATTTTAACATGTAGAAGTACAAAGGGGCGTCCTTTGTGCATGAATGAAAATGTTTTAAGAAGGAACCCAAATTAATAGAAATTTATCCTTTATGTCTCTTCTGTAGTCCAAGAAGTATCAGTGAAGGAAGGCTGGCATTTCTTCTGTCTCACTGGGTTGGTGCTTCCTTACATTCTCTTGTTCTCATGTGACAGGGTAGAGCTTGTTGCAACTCTTTTTAGTTCTCAGTCTGTTTTCTCTACAGTTTTTTGACTTTTCTGCCATCCAGTCTGAGTTCATTCTAGTAGCTAGCTCTTCTGCCTTAGCAAATTCATCAGCTCCTGCTCCAGAGGCCTTTCTCCCAAATGATTCTTGTGGAAATAGAATGGGTGTCACTGCTGTAACAACAGAGAAGCCAACAAAGCCTTCCTCCCTCCAGATCCAGCATTTTCAGTCCTCAGTTTGACCTTAAACTGCTAAAAATCTCATTTATGACTGAGGACTTCAGATGGGCTCCTCTGCTGTCTGATGAAGAGTCAGACTGAGTGACCCCTCTCCCCTTTAGGGCCTCACAGCAGCAGCTCCCGTGTGGGTGCCTGGGTGTGGAACCAAACCTGACCTCACTCCCAGGCTCAGGCAGCACTTCAGAGGGTCACTGGTGTCACTTTTCAACTCCATCCTTCATTGAAAGTTGCCAAACTCATTGTGGGTGACAGGAGATGAAGGGGTTAAACAACCCTTGTTTGTGAAACAAGAACCCAGGAGCAAAATGCAGGAGAAGCTGTTTTCAATAACTTGTTCCATTTATATTTTTCTCACTCTTGCTCTCACAACACAAGTTCCAGGCTTTATTCCAACACATCAAGGGTCTCTAGTTCTACCAACCTTCTCTAAAAAAGCTGCACTTTGACCTGGGGCATTACTCATCTCTCTTATTTGGGAGATGATATTTTATATAATTGGTTATTTGCATCCTGCACCTGCAGAAAATCTATTCTGCTTTGCACCCTGGAATTTAATATTTGTTGATTCACCTATTTTTTTTAGCATTTTAGACATATTTTGCAATAACTTTTTTAAAAATCCCAACAGTAAAAAAAACCCCAACCTCTCCAACCCAAACACTTGGCACTGCCATGAGCTTATGAGTTTTCAGACCATGATTTGCTTGGCTGCTCAAATGTAATAATTATAAAAGAGTTAAGTTACTGAATGTAATTTTAGTGGTTTAGACATCATAAAATACCAGCAGAGAAACAAACCCAAACTTTCTGAATAGATGGCATGGAATGATATTTTCACTCTGTCCAAAAGGACAGATCTCTCAGAAGGAGGATACACTTCATACGTATTTTAAAATTTATTTTTCTTATTCTATTAAAAGAGATGGAAAGCTAATTCTGGTGGGTTTAATTAATTAGTTTTGTATTCAAATTCCCTTCCTTATCTCAAGAAATTCCCCTGCAATTTGCCAGCAGAGGGTTGCAGAAATCTTTTTTAGATCTTGGTAGCTGCTGTAAAGTTGTCTGGGAACAAAATCTACTTTTCAACAAATTAATCGAAATGTACATATCCAAGTAGGGAAGAAGTGGCAGTAGCTTCAAAACTAACTTCCATTTTAAGTAGTTTTTTGAGAAAAGATGAGAACTTTGGGTATTACCTCATGGTTTTTCAGAAATACTCTTTTTTTTAAACACAAGGAAACTACTTTTTCCTGCTTTACATTAATAATCTGATTTTTAACCAGATATTGTATGCTAAAATGAAATCACAGAGACTTAGACTTATCTTCTCTGACAGAAAGAGACAAGACTAATCATATCAGAGCCGACGGGAATCGTGCAGTTTAGAGATTTTGTTGTTATAGATCATAATATTCTCATAATACAAGAGAGATTACAGAAATATGGCATCGTCTTATTTTGTCTGACATTGTTAAGAAAGAAAGACTTAAAGGATTAGTCTTGGTAACTTAGCTGTTCCTTTGCAACGTGTTGTGATATAATAGGAAATAATGCAGCGCAGATCCTGAACACGAAATAAAGCCTCTGGTCAGAATCTCGTTAATGCCAGGAATGATTTAAACCCAGCCAAGAGCCCCAGTTTTCTGTCCCAGAAATGACAACACAAGATGTGACGCCTCTTACTCTAATGCTGCATATCATGCATGTGATTAAGATACGATTCAGCACCACTAATTCCTCAAGATTCACTTCTCTTCATTGTTAGAAACCCAAGGACAGCACAGGAGAGCTGGGTTAGATTTGAGATGGAAGCTGCTACTTCCTTTTCTAGTGTCTGTCGAGAGAGATGGGCCAGGGAGGCAAAGTTAAAGGTTTTTTCACTCAAGTAAGCTGAGCACCTAATTTACACATTCATCAGACACAAAGCATCGCTCACTGTGCTAACAAATCACCGTAATGAGGCATTTGCACACCCACACACATCGATGCTCACGCTGCTGCTCAGCTTGCACCTGCAGTGGTGGTGAATAGATGTGTAATTACATCTCGAGTTTTGAAAGCTCAGGCTTTCAGGGCTCCAGGCAAGGTCTGTATAGCTGGAGTAAGTGGCTGCCTTTCTCTCGCTCTGCTGTGGTCGGCAGCTTTTTGGAAGCTGTTTTACCACATCAATCCTGCTTTTCTCTTACAACAGCTCTGAAAAGCTTATCCAGGGAGCCCTACAGGTGTTGGATTTGAGTCATGAACGTGTTGGGTGGATGCTCCAGGAGCTCCTGCAGCATCAGAGCTGAGTCCCTCAGCTGATAACACGGGCAGACTGATAAGCTCAGAGCAAGGGCAAGGGCTAGAGAGCCAAAGTTCAGGCATGCTCAGGTCTTGTAGATAAAGGAATTTGTGAAGCAGTGGTTAAAAAACTGGTGCTGCAAGATTCTCTTGAGAATATCAACTGTTACATACTGAAATCTGCAAAATTTGTCATGGCAGTGCTGATTTTCAGCCCTACAGCCTCAAGTCAGGTCTTACACTCTCAGCACCAGAAATCCACAATCCTATCTTCAGGGAGACCATAAAAATGAAGTCCTTCCACTTCATTAAACATCCAAGACACGTTCCAAACTTTAAATTCATGACTGTTGCTGTGAAATTTTTGATTACACCTTCTAAAGTCCAAATTTTTGTTCCCTCATTTCCCTTGGAACCTGTGCACAAACCAAAACCATTGCTGGCTGGGATGTTTTATAACCTCCAGGAAAAAGCACAGAGATTCCATTGCAGGCATTTCACCCTTGCAGCAAGCCTGGCTGCCCCAGTGCTCCTGCTCTCTCTGGTCGTTTGGGTGGCTTTCAGAAAGTATCACTTCGAAGTCAAATAGTGGGTCTGGAGTGGTTTTAAGGAACTGTTTTTATTTCATCCATTTTCTGCCCCAAATGGACTCTGCCTTCTGAGATGGGAAGAAGGCTTTATCTATTCACTGCCATCTCAGTCTGCTTGAGGTGGCAGCCTGGTTATTTGGGACGTTTCCTGTGACAGATGGGTTATTTACAGCAATTGTATCCCCAAGATGTAGAAAGCATAATTTTCAGAAATTGTTGGCAGCTTGGGGAGCCCAAGTACCACATTCAAATTAGCAAATTCCAAGTTGCTCAAGCACCAGATTTTAATAACACTGATGCTTGAATAGTAATTATATATATTTTTTTGTGTTTTGTCTGAAATTTAACATTTTTAATGCATTTTTACTGGGCATTTCACATCTGTGTTTGATACCACTGATCATCAATTTGCTGGACTGAGGATAATGGGAACTCACAGTTGCACATCTAAACCAGTGCATCACTGTGAAACTATTTGCACATTTTAAATGCCTGGTCACTAAACTGTGATTCCCTTTTCAGGTCTTGTGCTATCATATAATCCATATCCATTGAAAATTGATTTGACATGCATAATCACTCTTTAATTGTGATATCTCCTAAGGAGGTTATTTTCTAGAAGTGAAAATAATAGCGTAGGACAAGTATATGGTTTTCTCTAATAAGCAAGTTATTCTGATTACCCTGCTCTAATAGCATAATTGCATTCTAGATGTTCTCTCCTCAGCAGTAACTCTGATAATTACAATCTATGTGTGGTCCAGGTCCTGGCAGGGGGCAAGGGGGTGGGGTTTGGGGATTTGCTGTTGTTGATGTTGTTGCTCAGATCTGAATTTTAAAAATATGTGCCCAGATTTTCCTGCACTGCAGCTATGGTCAGGCTCTAGGATAATCTCCAGGATGACAGAGAGTAGCTGTCAGGTTTTAATTTTTCATTTTTCACCATAGCTGGTGAAAAAAAAAAATAAAACAATTACAGCTTTTATTAGTGGAGAGAAGTGTGAAAAGGAGAGGTAAGGAGGGGATGGCAGCTATCACCTGTTTACTTTTGCATTTTATGTGGTTTTCTGTGAACATATTGTGTGAAAATCACAACCCAAGGGTATCTGGATTTCTGACATTTTCTTTCTTCATGGCTCATGCCACTATAAATCCATCAAGCCTGCAGTCACATCCTCACTGTAGCCTGGGGTGAGCTTACAAGAGGCCAAGCTCGAGCACCAATTCTGTCCCTAATATCCATACAGAAGAGGTTGCTCAAGCCTCAGCTATATTTAGGACTGAATTTCAGCTGATGAAATACCACCATAAGAGCTCTTTCTCCCAGAAAATGTAGAGCCAAATATTAAGGCATTTAGCCATCAAAAGAAATGAGAACAAAGCTTTTAGATCCAAGAGGATTTAAGTGTGGAACAGTCCTGTAGGAGTGCTTGGACAAATCCACTCTGCTAGTCCTTAAGAAGTACTACAGAACCATCCTCATTTTCCAATTTTCCCCACCAAAAATTACATTTACAGCTGTAATATTCCAGTCCTCCTCTCCTTGAAAAAGACTCCAGAAAACCCAACCCCACCCAAAGTTCGTTCACCTAAAAAAGAGAAGCCAGGCAATTATGTACATCTGTAACTAAGTTCTTGCTAATGGGTTTATGCAGAAAGTGTTTAAATACTCAGATCACAGCACAAAAAAGTGTTTAACAGCCCGAGCAGAACAGCCAAGGGTTGACACGGCCCAAATAACCCATCCTGATGATGTGGCTGAGTCCTGATAGGAAGAACAATTTCACTGCTGTTGCATGGGGAATTCTTGTTCCCTAAACAACAACCTCAGTTCTCCTGGGAATGCTGCAGTCACTTCAGGAAATAATTCAGCTTGCAATTTGTTGGTTCCTGATATGCACTTTGTTTACTATACAAGAAGAGATTTAATGAAATGGCTTGGGGTTTGAAACGGGATTTTTCAGCTATTCATAATTTTGAAGCTGATTTAACCATTCACCTGGAATTGTGATGCAGAGCAAGTAATTGCACAAGTTAATGGCAATTACAATAGCTAACAGGCATAATGAAGTGTTTTGCATATGCACTCATGGATTTTTGTGCATGCAAATCATTTGTATATTTTGTACAAATTTTCTTCATTGTATGTAAAAGAATTCTTATATGTGTTGTTGCCATGCCTATTTTATTTTTTGTAGGATATTAAACTAAACATTCAAAGAATTCAAACACAGCTACCACTGATATGTGTGTTATAACTGACTGCTTAACCAGATTGCATGAATAATGGTTCTTTTTTTAATCAAAGGTTGATTCCTATGTGTTTGTCTACTTCTTTGGTAGATCAAGGGCTGTGTTTTTTACTAGAAAACCAAAAATTTAAGTGAACTTTGAGACAATCCCCATGGGGATTTTCTTGAGAATCTACCAGTGCAAGAACTTTACAAGAGTTGATAGCACAGAGGCCAGAATTTGCCAGACTGCTCTTCTTCCCTTGGTTTTGTTTCATTACTTCAATGTTTCTTTTTTATTTTTTGAGACCAAAAATGTCATGCTACTACAAGTCATTAAGTTTATTCATTTTTACTTGCTCTGGTTTCTCCACACCCAGTTCCTCTCCAGGTGACTCAAGCAGAGTTCTCAAGAGCCCAGCTCCTTGTTTGGTAGAGTAAGGGTTCCTCCTTTGTACATCTTTGCTTTTGGAATATTCTGATGAGATTAGCCATGAGCTATCTGCATACCCATTTCATCAGGAAACGGAAAAAAAAAAGAAATGGGAAAGAATCCCCTAAATTCAGGGAAGCAGCTTGCACAGGAGGACAATCCAGAAAGCTGTAGCTCCATCAGTGGAATGGTTTGGCAGTTCTGTAATGCAGCCCAGGCTTCTTCCAGGGAGCAGAATGACTCAGAGCAGAGGAGACAGAGCTAATGATGGCTGAAGAGTCCTAATGATGCGTGTTGTGTACAAACAAAGTACAAATCCATTATATTCTGCTTTCATTTTATTAATTGGCCATTCATTACACAATGCACTGTCAATTAAGTGGCTCTAAAGAAATCCACGGTATCCTCCTGTTCCTTTTATTCCTAATAAATATGTCAGTGTCTGATTAAATGCCTGAGTGGTTAGAACATGTTCAGAGGAGATGACACTGTCTCCCTCTTCACAGAATGACCCAAGGCTCTGATGGCACAATCAGGGCACGCTCCAGCAGACAGACCAGCTCCCCACACTGAGCTTCCTCACTGGGGACTCCAAAGTCGAGAGGGTTTATGATTCAACCCAAAATCAGTCCCAGGAGTGTCTCAATATACACCCTGCAGGAGAGTCTCAGTATGGCTCAGAACTCACAGGGTCTCAGGCTGTGCTGAAGCTCCAAGTAAAACCCAGGAACAGCCACCCATGCTTAATAAAATCACCAGTTCTTATTTCAGAGCATTTGGACACAAATAATGTTTAAATTCTGACAAGCAAGGTACCAAATAGTCGTGTTAGTCTGGGAACACAGTCAAATGGTTCAATCTACTCTAATTTGGCTAATTTCTCCTAAAAATTATAGTGGTCTCTCCCATTTAACAAAATTAGGCAGCATCTGTGCAAAGCAAGGTTTGAATAGCCAAGCATATGTTTTGCACACATGCAAATAAACTTAATTAAGAGTTGCAGTCAGTCACAGAGTGAACTGACATAAGGTATTGGACTAGGAGTAAGCAGTGCCACTTGTGTTTGGCTGCTGAGCACAGACAATACACATTTCAAACACTGCAGAAATAATCTAGCACATACAAGCTGGTGATGGTGACAGGAAAACTGTGACACAATCAAGGGAATATGCAGATAGAAAGTATGGAGGTGCAAATACATTACTCATCAGGAACTATTTGCTCAGCTATAATGGATGTCATTGCATCTGACTAAACCAGTAAGGGCTGTGAAAGCAAATTTGGGTCACGCTGCCACCTTAATTAGTAACTACCAATCTTACTAAGCTTATTGCCTTCTCAACCAGTCAAAAACCCCCCAGACTTTTGCCTCCAGTTCCCCAGATGATCTCTAATAACTTTCAGATTGCATTTTATTTAACTGATTCTGACCTGAAACATGAACAAGTTCTGTCCTTCTCAAAAAATAGAGAAGCAGCTAAAAAGCAAATTGGAGAGCAAGTCCTTGCTTCTTTTTATAGTCACAGTTTGAATTTCATGCATGGCAGTTGCTCTAAGGCACTGAAGCTATTAGATCATTTTTAGTTCTACCTATTATGTGAGCTGTTTTAGAAGAAAGAAAACCCTACTCAAATATATTTAAAGTTAAAAGCAAAACATGAAACACAGCATTTTGAACGTATGCGGGTGTGTGCCTCAATGGCATTCACGAGCCAAGTGCATTCTGAAACAATCACACAGAGCCTGAATTCCCAGCCCAAACCATTCCATAAACACTGCCAGCTTCAGTGGATGTGGCTGGTTAATCCCCAGTGCAGCACTGGGAGATGCCAGTCACACGTCCTTGCTTTTGTCACTAATTCACACCAGTCCCAACAATCCGTGCCAGGGGTGGCTTTGTACCCAAACTGGGGACAGACAGTCCCTGCACTGTGACTGGGACCTGCTGAGTTCTCTGGATTTCCAACTGGTGCAAGATGATTCTCCAGTGGGATCAGGGGAGTTAAGCTGAGGAACTGGTGTGTTCTCTCTCCCACATACACCTTCAAAATGTTTCAATTGCTTCTGCTGGGCAGAGGAGGAGAAGAGAGGCAAGGTAGGTTTTTGTCAGAGTAATCACCTTGTTGTCTCTGTTTTAATCAAGAGGGGAGGCTTATGTATCCTCACATTTGGGAAAGCAATCTTGAATTGCTGTTGAAGAACCAGCCTGGAAGAGTTATCCAGATGTGTTTAATGAAACATAAACTAAATGGGGTGCATAAAAATCTCTAGGGCATTGCCTTAGCAGAGGGCCATTAATTCTTAGAACACAGTCTTGAGTATTGGATCCTCACCTTAGCTTGCAAGCACTGCCTTGTGCTGCCCTTTCTGTGCAGCTCTGGGGGAATTGGGCATCCTCCTGCAAATAATGCTTGTTAGAACAAGCTCCTGGGGAAATACCCATGAAAGAGTTGTGTAGCTCCTTGTTTTTCCCTATACCAGAGGTAAAAGGTTTTCCTAATGAAGAGGTACAGAGACTGCCTGGGATTTGGTCTGTATTGGAACCAGTTGTGCACCTTTTTCTGTTGTATTTGTGTTTCCTTTTCTTTCAAAGGCATTTGGGGGTGCTTAGAGCTTTGCAGTGCTTTAAACACAGCAAATAAGGGGAATGTGGAACTCAGACTTTGGAAGGACCTGGGAAAGTCAACAGGAGATGGGCTGAGAAATAACCCCTGAGTGTTAACATTCTCCTACAAGGACTGCTTGTAATCCAGTATTCAATTTCTTCTTATGCTTTCATAACCAGGGGGTTTATGGGTTGTGCATATTTTATATACACTCACAAGTATTTTTAGCCAAAGGTATTTTTGATCCCAGACATTCCCACAGGATTGGAACTGGTCTTTTCCTTTGGTCTGGTTCAACCTCTGGGCTGACTCAGCACAGTAATGATGTTTTCCTGAGATACATCCTTTACCTAAGTGACACATTTGTGAAACAAAAAGGGAAATGTACAGGGACTCTAGTGAAGATCAAAAGAAGCCATAACTTAAATTTCATCTTCACTACTACTATGAAAGAATAGAAAAATATTTTTTCCTGTCCTCTGCAGGACATGAATTTTTAGACACAAATTAATTCTGTAGTAGAAAGATGCTAAAGCAGGTTTCTTGTTAAAAACTACTGTTCACTGTGGTTTTCTAAACAAGAACATCTGTGTTTTCCTGAACAGAAGTTATGTGGTGCTAAAGTAATAACTGAAAAGATCTTTCCGTTTCCATTGAAGGAAACAGTTGAACTTCCATCTACATCAAAGGATCTCTTTCTGCACTCCTGGCCATTTTAATGGTTTCTCTAGTAAATCTGAAGGCTGGAAGAGCAGTTGTCATGGGAACTGGCAACAGATGACTCAAGAAAACAAAATTAAATGTTGGCTTGATGTCAACAGCTAATCTAGTGCCCTGCCAACTGCAATCACAGCTAACATGAGCCTTGCCCAGCAAGCTGTGATTTGAAAGGAGTTGCAGCCAAAGATAGAGTTTCTCACCCCATGAACAGGAGAACATTTTAAAAAATTAATGAGGGGACCCAACAACTTTGGAAAAGTGAAACTTAAAAAAACGTTGTTTATAGTTGCTGAGTTAGAGCCTTTACAGCCATAAAACAGAGTTTCTTCTTTGACATCAAAATTGTGATGTCAAATTAATTAGCATTTCAAGATCTGTCTTAGCATTTTCAGAATCCATATGATTGATTTGTGCTGGGACAGACTCCAAAAATTGTTTGAAATTGTGGTTTTAGTGCATCTGTTATCTAGAAAATCCACTCCTATGCTATAATCTATTTTGCAAAGGAACATCTTTAAGTATATAATTTTTAGACATGGAATTTAAAGAGTTTTTTCTAAGAAATCATATCTATCTGCTTCTGTTTGTCATCAGTAGATTTTAAGGCCTAAAGGGCTGAGAATATAATTCAGAGAATATATAAAAAACTGTCCTTTATATCCAGTGATGGAAAATACAGTCTTGGTTAAGAACAATCTGCTAATACTTGGCTCCTCCTAGTGACTGTCAAATTAGCCCATATGGAGTGCAACAGAAAATAAAACAGCCTTGAAATAAAATAAGAGCGTGTTTAGAGCTTGTTTACATAAACACAGCCTATGAAAATCCATGCAGGTTCACTTATGAAAGTACAGCTCATTAATTAACTATTAAAATCTGTGTGGACACTCATGTTCAGAATTAAAGTGAGCTCAATTTAATTTAGCTTTATTCTGTTCTAAAGCAAATGAACCTAAATTAAATTAAGATTACTTTAATTCTAGGAGAGAGTATTCATGCAAATTTACTGTGGTTTAATTAAGCTACTCCCAAGCACGCACACTTAGGTAAATTGGATTAGATTTTATAAGCATTCCTATGTTTAAAAGCCTGTAGGATTCACAGAAAGGACAAATTTTGGGCTGCAATGTCTTTGTGTGCAGTAATGTATCAGTCTGGCCACTTAGGTAAACAAGAAGTGATTGATTTTTCTCTTTCTTCTGGGATTTCCTGTGTGCATTTCTGCCGTGTTCTCTCTCCTGCTGTACACATTCCAGGTGACTTCATTGGGAAGATTTTCTAACTCTACTGCAGTTTGGGTTTGATGAACTATGTACCAAAATTGTCTACACCCACAACACTTGGAGGCTGTGGAAATTTTAGACTCCCAGGCCAGCTTTGTTGTCAATAGTAAATTGTCAAAGAACTTGTCCATAACCTACGACAACCTTTTCTCAAAATATTAAAGTTCTCATTAGCTTGATACATAATAAATGCAGTAGGACCTCATTTGCCTTTTTACATTTATAAAATATATTAAGATGCCTTCTGAATGAGCATCTCACACACATCTAGCTCAGTTTAAGTCAGGAATAGATTAATCTCAATCTACCCAATGCATCTCCATGTTTTCCACACTCAGAGGGAATAAAAATCAGCTAAATCTATCTCTAGATCCATCCATCCACTGAAGAGACTGAAAATGTGTGTCTGTCTCAGTCTGCACACGTGGGGCACACATTTCTCTTTCTTGGGGGATGTGGCTGAGGAGCAGACCAGAAGTGGAGGGAGCAGGAGGATTTTCAGGTGACAGTGCCCTGCCCTGGTGGGTGAGGACATTGCTCAAATGCTGTTGAATGCTCTGGAAAAAGCTCATTTGTGGCTGGTGTATCATGAAGTCAAGAGAGAGTTATGCTACAATATTATGTCTTTGGAGATTTTTGTTCAATTTATGATCTTTGTTCAAGCTTGTGCCTAAAGGCACGATTTAGCCCATATATTGTACATAAAGAGTTCAAAGAAATGTACATGCAAGTGCTCAATTCATCTGGCTTTTCTTCCACTGCAGCTGCATTGTGTTTTTCTGAAAGAAGTGTTACAAACTTATCTCACATCTATTTGCATTATATTCCTCGTAGAATGGCCTATAAAGAATGCAGTTAATGAATAAAATATAAGGTTTAGATTTTTTTTTTTTTTTAAATCTTTGTTTCTGTTCAACAAGTGTTGAGATTTCTGTGTGTTTTTGATGGGAGATTTGACTTTTCAGTGCATCAAGGTCCTTCTCTATTGGTTGTGCAGAGTCGTGAGCTGACCTTGGTGCTGAATGCTGGCGTGGTCACCCCCGGTCCACATTCCCACATCCCTGGAGCTCCCAGGGGGAAAGATAGCTGTGAATTTATGAGGATAAATAACACACTGGGATATTGTACTCTTATTAGCTGATTAATGTAGAGCCAGTCTCAAATTCTTACAGCAGTTTTGGAGGGAGGCTGGTGAACAGAGACCCGAAACAACAGTCCATGAAAGTATTACCAGACAGGAAAATCAACAATTCCTGATGTGCTGATTTGGATCTCTGGATATGGATGAAAACCATATCCAGTTTTAATCCTCCAAGGAATGGAAATATGGTTTTAAGGCTATGGCATGTTCCACCTACACTGTCCTCATATTCATTTGTTTCATGATTTATCCCGTATAGGAAGGACAGAAACCTGTGTTTTCAGAACTGACTAGAAACAAACTGTGTACATTTACATAGTACAGAAATTGCCTTCTCACTGATCATTCTCTGGAAAGACCATCACAGCTTCAAGTGAAAAGGCAGGAGAGACTGTGAAGAATGCTCATAGAATGTGGGAAGTGATAAAAGAAAATCCTACAGGGATTACAGTTGAGTGCTACTGCTTTCTGACATCACTCTTTTCACTTTATTTTATGTTGGCTGGTGAAAAAGTGGTCATCCCTGTTTCAAATGGTATGTTCTGTGTGACAAATGTTAGAAGCCGCAAAAATGTTATTTTAACAAGTGAGAAGAGAAATACAAATTGTGTGTGATGTTAAGTAATGTCCGTAAAGCTTCCCTTAAAAAATTTATTTAGTGCTCAGACTAGGAATTTCAATTGCAAATAGACAAATTCACCCCAAGGAGTGGTGCTGGTTATCAACAACTGGTTCACTTTTGTATTTTCTATAAAAAATGAAGTTGATTTACTGTTTCTTGCTTTGCCAAAGTTATTCTTGCAGTCTAGAAGAGTGGATAATTTACAGGCTGCTAAGCTTTTCCAGTTTTGGCCAAGTGGAATTTTCTACTGTGCTTCAATGTATCTGCCTGAAGGTCAAAAACATATATTTGGGACATCTGTAGAAATATTGGTAAATAATTGATGGATGTGGACGTGTATTTTATTTGTAGGGGTTACATAAACAGATCACAGGATCACAGAGTGATTCAGGCTGGCAGGGATCACAGAAGATCATCCAGTCCAATACAAAGGTTCTTTGCAAGGAAGAGTTTCTGGTTTCTCAGAGGATGCTGTGGTTGGAAAATAAACTGAATTGTGAAGTTATGTGTTGTTATTGGAGAAACAAGGGTACAGCTTGATGATATTTCTTTGTTCTGTCCTATGGCTTAAGAAGAGCTCTTATTCCTGTCGAAATCAGTGTCAGTGAAATAAAACCCGCAGTGTTGGTCTTCCCCTGCTTTTGGAGTGGTGCTTAGGAGTGATCATTCAGGGTCCCATTATCCATCCCTCACTCAGAGCAGTGCTGTGCTCTGGGGATGATCACAGCGATGTTCAACAGGAATATTCCTGATTTAGTGGCCTGAGGAATGCAGGCAGGATGTGCCATTTGCATAAATTGCACCCTGATCCTCGCTCTGGGAATAGCTGCACATGCTGGCCCAGGGGCTCAGAAACTGCATCACTGACATTTCACCAACTGAGAGCACTTCCCATCCACTGTTCTCATTTACAGCATTACCAACATTGATAGAACGCCCTCGAGCTCTGACCTGGTGCAGTTGGGATGATGCATTTAATCATTCATCACCTCCACTGATAAATCCAGGCCTAATGATTGTAATAATAGCTCAGCATTGCACTGAGTGGCTCCTGTTTGGAAAACTCTGCGTTGGAATAATCACTTCAGACCTCTGCAAAGCAGATATGGCACTACAGGCTCCCCACTGGCTGTGTTATGGCTCCAGACTCTTGCCTGGGCAGCAAATTTTTACCCCTGGCATCCCAATATTAGGTAATCTCTTCCCTCTTGCCCTCACAGCAGTCTACAAACCCACTGACAAAAGACTGAAGAAAACATATTTAAATTCTCAGCCCTTCACCATTTTAGTGTTTCCCCCTTACAGTAATTTCTGGGCTTGGACAGGGTTTTATACAACTCGGTTGCATAACAACCTTTCAGTGAACCATTAAATTGCTTACACATACAACAAATTTCTGTGACAGATGATGGGAATAAAAATTGAAAAAAGGCCTTATTGAGAAAATGAAAGGAATTTATTGCCACATTTAAAACACCCAAATATCCCAATTAAGATGGAGCAAGACACACAGTGATAGTAGTATATGAATTTTCTAGCTTTTGAGTATAATTGTTAGGACATTTTCAAGATACTTCCAGGAATATATTGAAATCTCTGATCCCTCTATTTCTGCTAAATATAACATTAATTCCAAATCAGAAAAGGTTACAAATGTTAATTACTGCAGTGGTAACAAAATACTCCAAGCATGTTAATTGTATTCAAAGGAAAAAGGCTTTAAAATAAGAGATTTTATTGGGTTCATGACAACAAGAGAACAAATGCCTCATTGTACAGTATTTCTAAATCTAATCTTTAAGTTTTTGCTTTAAAGAGTAGCTGTTTCCAATTTTTATGAGTATGCCTCTTCTATAGGTATTCATTAAGTCTGACAGAAAAAAAAAGTCTCAAAACTGAGTCCAAACACAATTTATGAGTATTTAAGAAATACTGAATGTTGTAGTCCTAATTTCACCTAATTTAAAAGCTGTTAAGAAGGATTCCTCAAATGCCAATTTTTCTTCATTATGAGTGTCTCAGAGAGTCTTCTGATTCTATTTGAAGAGTTCTAAAATTAGAACTCAGCATTCTGATACACAGACAGATTTTCTCATTATCATTTTTTTCTTGGAAAACAGGAATCAAAAGCAAACACCTTGGATTTTCCAGAGGTGAGCTACCCAATTTGCACCCAGTGACCCCTCCCTCAATGAGGAAAAAAGATTTTCAATATCCAGGTGTGCTTTGTGTGCCAAGTTTGTGCTCTGTCAACTGCCCAAGCCATTACTTGGGAACTTGGACAATTTCATCTCTTTCTACTGGAAGATTTTTAGAGAAGTTGCACAATAAGGCATTGGAAGATGGAATGTTGGCCAGCTTCAGTGAAAGGAATCACAATTTATTACCAGCAAACACTGTCTTATATTTTAGCTGTAATCCGAAAATCTATGGATCTCATAAATAAATGTATGTCTTCTAACACAGAAATACATTGGCAGCTGAAATGTAAACCATTATCCAAAATTATTGCCTCGTTCACAGAATTTTACGTGAGACATTTGGGATGCTTTATGAAATTCACATACTTGGAGCACGTTTGCTAAAAAAATCTTGACTAAAACTGAGTTCCTACTAATAATGGAGAATACAAAGTGTATGGATGGATCTCACATTCTAAAAGAGATACTTTAAAACAGCCTGTATGCACAGTAGAGATGATTTATTCCTGCAGTGTAAATAGCCAGAGGTGCTTCATATATGGAGGTGTAAAAATGGGAGTTCTGAGTCTCATGCAGAAAGGGAAGATTTAATCTGAGTCCTGTTAAGGAGGCAAAGTTTTATCTATGGATTGAAACATCTGAAGTTAAGCTGTTCTAGGCTCTTGGGGAATTTTGCCCATCAGCAAAAGTACAAAGAATCAGCTTCCTCAAGGTGTTTATTAATTTGTTATTCCTGTATCCAAACTTTCCTCTTGCCTTGGCCGCCTGTGGCTGTGACACAGCCCCTGCATTGGGCAACTCCTCTGGGCCTGGAGAGTGATGATTCATAGAGACTTCTGCACCAGAATAGATTTGTTTGTTTTTCACTTGCATTTAAGAAGCTTTTGCCAGATTTTCGAACTTGTGTGCCTAAATTTCAAGTATTTAGAAGCTTAGCAAACAGGGGTTTAAAACTCAAAGAAGCCTGTTTGGCATAAGGCATCTCCCTGACAAATGAATCCTATTAATCTTGTAAAGACTAATTCTTGAATTTAAGCACATGTTTGAGGACTTTTCTTTAAGAGTGTTTAATTTTAATAGAGATTTTGCTTAATATTTTTATTTACATTTGAAGTTAGGCCTCTGGTTGTCCCAGCTTTTCCCAGAACTTCAGCAAGCAGTAAGGAATGATTTCTCTGCACAGAATGGTGAGAGATGGACATTGTATTTCTTTTTAATTTATCTGCCACTGACATTAATTAAAGACTCCCAATGATAATAAGTTTTTGAAACAGTACTTCATTAAACTTATTCCTTAAAGAATCCCTTAGGGGATAAACAAGGGCTGTCCACTGAAGTCCTATTTATGACTGAAAGCCTCTGTTTTGGATATATTAATTGAATTAAACCAAATCAATTTTATATTATCCACATGATTAGTGCACTTTTTTCAGAAGAAACAATTTACCTGAGCTGCAGTGGATTCTTTAGTCACTGCCTAAACTATTCTGGAAAATAAATGTGGGTGGTTGTAGATGATGCATAAGAAGACTCAATAAGAGAAAAAACTGTTAATATCTATTTCCTGGGGAAAAAAAAGTACGGTGATTTACTTTAGATTTATAAGATTTTATTGAAAATGTGTTTAGATTTTCTCCCTGGGTTTTGGCAGTTCTCTAGTAGGAGGTATGCTCAGGGCTCCAAAGTGGAATTGTTTGCCAGACTCTTTCAGAAATTACATGATTTAATATCTACAGAAACAGACAGTGCTCAGTTTACTTGAAAAATATTTTCTTTTAGAACAGAAAAATTTCAACTTTGGAACATAGGTTTGATTTCCAGCATTTCAATGTACTACAGATGTAATAGAATGGTGCTCATTAGTAAGGACAAGGTATTACTGAGCAGTCAGTGAAATTTCAACAAAGAACTCTGAATATTGATTAAAGTGCACAAGGATTCCCAGACCGTGGGTTTTGGCCAGTTCTGTACAGACACCTTGCAAGCAAAGACCTTCTAAACCGCTTTGTTTTTCACTTGGATCTCATTTTCTGCATCATTGGCACAGAATACTTGCACAGAACACTCATTGTGGTTTTAAGTCTGCTGTTGCCTTCATGCAGGAAAGCCAGTATTTTTATATATAGATGGTAATAATATGTTCCCACTGACAAAATAATGTAGGAACCCATTCTGAAATATGGCTCTCTGGAAGCTGAGAGCAATGCAGCTGTTCACTGAGTCCTCTCCTGTTTCTTTTAAATCAGAGCATCTGCCTTCCAAAACACTTCAACATTAAGTCTCCCTAATGAAGGCATTTAGGATTGCAGGAAGGAAAGACTGTTTTCCTGCATTCTGGGAACTGTGGCTGAGACTGGGTGGGGAAAAATATGAAATGTAAATATTCTAGAAAAAAACAGTAAGGGAAGAGGCCAGAACAGGCTTTCACTACTGTAATTTGGGCTGGAATCTTTTCAAGCGGTGCTGGAGCAGTTTGCTGACAGTGCTACAAGACAGAATTGTCTTGGGAGAAAGGAGTCACAGGTTTGATGTGGTAGCTGACTGAAAGTTACACCGGGTTAGACGCATTTTAATGGCCAAAACATCTCCAGTGTG
This sequence comes from Cisticola juncidis, assembly GCA_013400215.1. NCBI lineage: Eukaryota > Metazoa > Chordata > Aves > Passeriformes > Cisticolidae > Cisticola > Cisticola juncidis. The sequence goes on along the minus strand of VXBR01009962.1, from coordinate 1,017,148 downwards.
TTTGTTTCTGGTGTTACACCAAGTCTAGGGCTCTGCTCCAGCATTTCCAATGAAATGTCCTGGTTAAACAGAGATTTCCAGCTTCTTCTGAGGGAGAGAAAAAGAGAAACTTTTGCAGCAAGGAGAAGTTGATTTGCAGATTTTAATTTGGTCCTGCATTTGGAGGGCTGAGCCCGGTTGTGAGCGTTCCGTGTGCTCGCACACAGTGCACCATTAATGATCCCAGCGCCTGTCAGTGCAGACATGACTTCTGTGGCTAAAAGAGGAAATGCATTCATCTGTTTTACATAATATACACAGACCTGGAGAGAGCCCAAAGGGTCCATCCTTGTGCTCCTGAGCAGCTTGAACAAGAAAGTGAAGGAGTTTGAGGGGAGAGCAGTAATAGAGTGAAAGGAAATAACCTTTTCTCCCTCGGATTGAGCTGCTGCCTTCTGTGTGCTCCGAGCAACAGCAGCTCTTGGAGGTGAGTAGCAAGGGATAAAAGAAATGGATACAAAGATGGATAAATCCTTCCTTCCTGCTACAGATGCCTTGTTTTCTTAAACTGATCTGTTTACTGGGAGTTTTAGCTGAGGTGAGTGGACATTAAAGCTTTGGATGTTTTAAATATATTTCTGAGGTTGTATATTGAGGGAATGCTGTGAGCTTTTAACATGAAGGAATTGGGACTTCTCGGATATTTTGCTTGTGATAAAATATGCAAGAATGTGTTATTTCTGTGATCATTAGGAACAGAGGAAAAAAATTCTATTGGCTCTCTTTTACCTCAGCAAGTAGGATTGTTCTTTCATACTTTGGGCTCTGAAAATAATTTCATAACCAGGACTGTGTTCCTCCCAAACTGGGAACTGGGGATGGTGCTGGCAGATCAATTGCATAACTTCTACACGTGCTTATTTCAGGATCAATAGAGACACTTTTCCAATAGGGAGAGGGATTTATGTCTGCAGTTATCTTGCAGAGAAGCTGGAGAGAATGGGGGCAGGAAATCAGGAATTTTTCTCACTGGAAGTGCTGTAATACTTTTGAGTTTGGGAGAGTGTTGGATGGCTTGTTTCTTTCTTCTTGGCACTGATGAGAAAAAGAGTTTTGCTAAAAAAAGTCAAACAGTGCAAGAAAATTTCTGTCTGTGAAACCTTTAAATCTGCTCAGGTGATTTAACAGTTGTCCAGCAAGCCTCTGACTGCATTTTGCTGTAGAGGCAGAATCTTTTTATGCTACCTAGTACTTGAGATATCGATGCAAATTCATTTTCAAACAACAGTTGAAAAAATCAGAAAAAAAATATGTTCTTTTATAGAATACTAACTTTTCCAGTAATATATATGAACCAACATATAGGAGCGTTCAAGAGATTCTTTTTTTTTCCCTATAAATTTGGATCTGCATTATGATTAAAATAAAATGCCTGGTGAAATTAAATTCACATACTTAAAAAGAAGCCATCAATTCCCTTCTTCTCTCACTCTTCCTACACATTATTCATCTGGTATGTGAAAAGCTGTTCTGTGGCTTCCACACAAAAGCAAAGGGAAAAGAAAGCCAAAGATGTTTTAGTTAAATAACAATTATTTTCGGGATCCTTCTAAAGCACAAAACAAAATGTTCTCCAGATACTGTGAAAATGTATATGTGATTTCAGATAATCACATGTTATGTAGCAGAAAGCCGCTGTGTTAAAAGCACGTTATAAAGATTTTAAAGGCAGGCACTAAAAACTTAGGAAGTGCCAGAATTCTGGTTGCCTCTGCAATCTTCCCTTGGTTTCTTGTGCATATGCATTGTGATACAGCCTGAAAGTGCACATCACAAACATTTTTCTCTGGTACTCTGTGAGGGCAGAAGTTATTGATATATTCAGAAGCTTTTATGTAGTGCCTGTCACTCAGTACCTGCTGCACAAAAGCTCTGAGCAGTGTGGGGCTGGAGTCACGGATTTGAGGGTGTGCAGAGCATCAGAGAGAGATCTGAAAATGTTAATTCTAACTGTCTCAGAGGTGTGTACCTCTGATTTTCCAGACCCATTAGATAAAGCAGCTTAGAGAATAATGTCTTACTAAATTCTGTTGTGGATTCTCAGCCACCTGAAGATTTCCATGTCCACCACCAAGCCCTTGTTTCTGCTAGAAATCTGGCACTCTTTTGCAGTTATAAAGCAACCCTGAGCTAGCAGAATGTGATTTATGTAGTTTTTAATGGGTTGAAAAGGAGCTGATTTATGGTAGACCTCATGGGGTAGCATTAGGGTATTTATTGCAGCATGTTCTTAGTAAAATGCCCAGTACAGCTTCAGACCTGTGTGACTGGAGCACTTTTCCTCACTCTCCTGGTGGTGTTTGAGATGAACAAAGCTCAAATGAGAACAAGTAAAGCATTTCCAGTTCTGCATTAGTATTTTCCTGCTCTGTGGTTTTAACCTGAACACTCAACAGACTCGTGTGGTGAAGTGAGAGTGGAGTACAAAGCTGTTTGCAGGAAGAAATCTGCTTACCTGGGGAAATAGCAATGTTTTCCTTAATGAATGGCCATCAAATGAAATCTGATTAAGCACAGCAATTATGAAAATCCCAAAGGCTTGTGTGGTGAACAGAATTAGATTCCTGTTTGATTTGTAGCAGTCACTTTACCTCTGCATTGCAGTTTGATTTTTGTTTTTCCAGTCTCAGGAAGGGATGTCTAGGAGAGGTAACTTTGCATGGTAGGGTATTTGCCATGATATTTGATATTTGATAGTTTTTGGCACTTTATAGTAAAGATTCTCACTAAGGCAGCTGTAGGGAATTTATTAGTGAAAACTTCTTAAAATAAATTAGAATGACTGTTCTGATTTACACATTTCCTACTGTGACCAGAGAACTTTCTCATTATTTCCAAGCACTGAAAAAAAAAATTCTTTAAACATAGGTTTGTTTTTAAGTTATGGATTTTTTCATGGCACAAGAAATTTTGTTAATATTTCTAGTGTTTATGAAAGCACTTTGCTTTGATTTAAACTGTTTAACTTATTTTGTACTGGAGATCCTCAGTTGATATCATCAGTAATAGAACAACTGATTTCGTAAGAGCTGGAACGATTTATAGCACTGATAGTGGATCTGCCCTTGAAAAATTATATTTGAAAGTGCTTAGTTGCCTGTGGTAGGAAAAAGTTTTGTGCTTAGAAAACTGGATTAAGGAAAGGATCTGTTCTTTATTCAGTTCTTCAAAACTTTGGAAAATTCATTAAAATCTGTGCTGTTGTCTGTTTTAAAGCTGGACTAACCTCCTTTAGAATATTTAAATTGTAATCTCTTAAAAAAAACCTCATTTTTATTTATCAGTTATTTTCTCGGTTGTTTTTGCATCCTTTTTTTTGGCTCCCAAAATACTCTAAACCTGCCCTGCAGCTTTTACAACAATATTTTCTGAATTCTAAGAAGCAAGTTGCAAAAAACCCCCCAAATTCTTCTTTGGCAGGACTGCAGGGCCCATCACTGCAGATGAGCCTGAGCCATTTACAGATAGGGGCTGGTCTGCTGTGAGTAGTGATCACACAATAATCATGTTATGACAGAGATCTCAAACAAGAATGAAGATGTCAGAGCTACCTAGCAGCAAATGTAAATTTTATCTTAAGATAAAAGCATATCAAATATACCCAAGTGGCTGTTTGCCAGAGATGCTAATTAGAAAAAGCTGGATTATGCAAAGCCATTTGTTCCAAATGGCTCTTCAGGGACCAGGTTAAGGAGGAGTTTCCCTTGTGTGGTTTGGTCTTGTTTACAGAGGTTGTTAATATTTGCAAAACCATCTCAGTGAAAAAAAATACGTCATGTGAATAAAAGAGACTTAAATGGGGCTTTGGAATTTTCAATTTTCTGTGGGAAACAAAAGATTACAAGGAAAAACTGTAAATTGCAGAGTAGTATCAATGGTAGAAGGTTCCCCTTTTACAGCCTGGATCCTTTTCTCTTCAAGACAAGAGGGATAAATAATTTTGGACACAGTAAATAACTGCTTTATCAAACAGCAATTTTAAGACCCACAAGAAATAAATTCTGAATTCATCTCAAGTGGTGCTCAGGGGTCAGTTCCAAAGGGTTGAAAGAGTAAAAGACAAAATACAGTTTTATTTTGGGGGGGGATAGGAGGCCCAGGGCATCCAGGTTCTTAATTTCTAGGAAAGGGCTCATGGAAAAATGAGGTCATCAGGAAAAAAAGAAAACCCTAAAATAAACAGTCCAGAAAGCAAGTTGCCTACAAGATAACTTTAAGTTGATAAAAACATGCTATGTTTGAAACCCAGATGAAAAATATGCTCATAACTCAAGATAAAACTGTCACAAAACACAATGAATGGTGCTGGAAAAATCAAGGAGATACCACAGCAAAAAGGTGGGTATCCCAAAATTAAAGTTTGAGGATGAATGGAGCAGGATCACCTTTAGATTAGAAACTCTGGGCATATTTCTCCTTTTCCCCTGCCGAGCACTAAAACGGTGCTCCTGTCACAGGGAAGGATCCTCCTGCCAGAGGAGCTGCCAGGAATGTCCTCTCTGTTAAACACACATCCAGCCATTGTCCCAAGGCTCCAGTGGACAATGCAAGTGGTAATCATACCTTTCAAAGTAAATTAAATTCCTTGTATCCCTTTTATTCAAGGAGGATACATGAAACCCAGAGGGAAGGGAAAGGTTGCTCAAGGCCACCAGACAAATCAGTGGTGGGACTGTACAAGGAAAAAATCAACAGATCTTCCAGGTTTGGGATATCTCAACCCATGCACAAGGCATTCTTTATGAAAAGTGACTCAAGAAATGTAAATAGTGTCCAATTTATTGATATGTGCCTGAAAAAAACCCACACTAAAGCATAAATACCATAAACTTGGGGTTGAATCCTGAGCTGACAACACTGGCTGTGTGAGAAGCTCTCTAAAATAATAAAATCATGAATTTGCTGTTGTGCAGCAAGTGGAACTGTATCAGTTTATAAATAGTGTACATAGATCTCCCTGGCTGGATGACAGGATTACTGCTGTGAAATTTTTGCAAATCTTTGAAATCCTGCAAAAGGAGGCATCATCAGGCAGCAGAGAAAGGAATGACAAAGAAAGGAGGAGCTTGGGGAGAGACAGAAATATGAGACTGGCCCTATTAACAGAAATAATTTGGATTATTTAACCTGCAAATACAAGTTTAAAAAGTGATACCCCATTATTTAAACACATGATACCACAATCCCTCCTTTAACTGCACTATCTTCAAAGATGTTTCAGCTTTAATAGATTATGTGACATTTAAAAATCCAAATGTGGAGAGTTGCTAATACATTTAGACTGGGGACCTTCACTTTGGTCATCTCTGCCTCCAGCTTCCTCTTAAAACATTTAATGGAGCTTCATTCCTCTTGACTTCTCTGAAGTGGGGACTTTTATTTATTTATGCTGATGAGGAACTTTTCAATATCCTTTTTCCCTCCTGTTACCATTACAGAGAAGAGAGCAATGATTTTTAAAGGGAACTGTTTTTTATCTAGAACATGCAAAATTAAAAGGATACTGGAAAATGCAGCATAATTCAGGCTCACAGTGCTCTTGAGACCTAGTTAAAGAATACCTGTTAATGGATTATTTTTTCATGCTCCACATATGCAGAGAAATGTATTTTGGGGAATCTATAGGCCTAAAATATAAGATCAGTTTAAGAAGTAATGTGATGAAATTGTAGAATCTGATGAAAACACTCATATGTTTGAATATCCCATGATTTGTTAATTGTACAGCAAATTCCTGACTTCATCCCCTGTACAGTGGTGGAAGAGGAGAAAGCCCCATGTGACTAATCTGACATTTATTGTAATATTTAATTCAGCCAGCCCTCTCTCAACCTTCTGCTTCTGGTTAATCTATTTTATATAATTTGGCTACCACATATTCCTTTAAAACTAAAGCAAAGCTCAGGATTATTGCACATGAAGGATGGGTCTCTCCATCCCATCTTCCACTGAGGCTGCTTGTGCCAACTTTCTCTGGCTTTGTGCACCAGATTCCTTCAGATTTATTCCCTGGTCCTTTCTTATTCTTTAATTCTTTCTATAAAAAGTTCCTCTCCCTCCCCCAAAATCTCAAGATTTTCTTAGAAGTCATGTAACTTAAATTAAACCATGGGTTATTGAGCCCTTGTGACTCACTCTACGAAGCTCTGCTGAATAACCATGTGGGCCAGAAAATTTAATTAATTTCTATTGTCTATCTGCAAAATGTATTGATGTTTTTCAAGAAGAAATGAGCTCTGTCACTCACAGAAAACGGAGCTATAAGACCCTAATGTTATTTTTGCAGCACTGTATTTTTTGCCAAAATTAGATCTCAGTGTCTTGCGAGATTATCCAGTCATGATCACCAGGCAGCACTTGAGAAGATGCAGAAATACATCCAAGTATCAAACTTTCAGAATCTAAATGTCTGATTTTCACTTTTGGGGAATAAACCTTGAAAATTTGATTCACATGCACTCTACTGGTTCAGAAACCAAACGGCCAAGGAGATCCATCCTTTTCTCATCAGCTAAAAGGCAGAGTTTTGGAACAGCATTCAGAGGTGAAATTTCTCTTTCCAGCACTAGATCAACCTGACTCAGGTCCCTCTACACTTTTTATCTTTCTTCCTCTGTGAAGCACTTGGGTATTTAATTACAAAACAGGATTATGTAAGACTCAGCTGTTATGTTGAAGTAACAACTGGAAAACATGACACTAATACATGATACTAAGCTACTTCATGTGGGCTTTTTATTCTTAATGACTGTGGAGTGCCCAGGTTAGTTAGTAGAACAAGATGTCAAGGGCCACTTTAATTAAGAATTTGTGTCTTCAAGCCTCAAGTGGCTTTACAGTTAGCATGGTGAAATTTATTTACTGACTGCCAGAGAGCATCATGGAAGAAGTGAGTTGTTTTCCTTCTTAAATGGTCAAAACATAAGTTAAACCTGCCTTTAGGCTGGCTCAGTGTATCCTGAAGCCACCCTGGAATGCTTTCAACAAATAAGAAAAGTTCTCAATTTGGAACACAAACGTATGAGTTCTTTGAGCTGGCTTTGCCAGCTTTGGCTTGGGAGATGTCAAAGCTTTTCACTTTTAATGTTGCCTAAATAGAAAGTAGCACTGCCCTTCTCCTCTTGCCCTTCTCCCACCTCTGGGCCCAGGGCTGGGGAAACAGAAAAAAAAGGGGAAAAAAATAGAAGCAGAGGAAAACCAAGAAAAATGGGGAGACCCAAAGAACCCTTTAATGGGAGCTGCAGTTAACTCTTGTTTACAGCCCTTTCACTGTGCATTTAGGCACTCGAGCATTGTAAGTATGAATGCCTAAGACAGCGCTGTAATAGATGCCAAAATCCAACTTCTAACTCATGCCTTATCTTGTTTTGTTTGAAAGTCATCATGCATCCTTCTGGGGTGAATGAGATGCATTATTGAGGAGGGGCTAGGAACAGCCTGGCTGGGTGGGGGAGGCTAAACACTGGGTTCTGTTGGGGGGCTGGGTTGGGTTTACAAGATCTCTGGTGCTGACTATGCCATCCTAAAATCAAGCTCCCAGACCCTCTCTCACTCTGACCTCTAGGAGAAGCAGCTATTTTGTAATCATATCCATATTACCAGCAGACTCCTTGATGTTTTTTTTTTAGATTTTGAAAATGTAATTATGTACTATAATGTGTAATGCTGCGTGCATACCTATATACGATATAGATATATTATATAGCTACAGACTACAGAATAGCTACTGAATTTGTGGTGCATAAGCCATAAGTCCAAAGCCAAGAAAAGCAAACATGAGGGAAGGGTGTCTGTTCTGTCTGAAAGCAGAGCTGTTCTGCATCCCCCTTGCTGGCTGCAGCTGCACAGCACAGCTCACGCCCTGTGAAATCCTCTCCTCGCTGTTCCTGTGGCAGGAGCTGCTGTGAGAGCTGAGGTCACTGAGCACAGGGAAGTGCACAGGGGCTGGAGCCAGCGTGGGATGTCTCATTTTTGTCACCCTGAGCTCAGGCTGGGGCACAGGCAGGGATGTCCCATCAGTTTCCCATCACCTTCTGGCACCGCCAGGCTCTGCCGTGGTACGAGAGGCTGATGTTGGCACCAGATCTGTGCACGGGGGCTTCTCCCAGCAGGACAGGTTTCCTGCAGAGCAGGCATGGGCAAATGACCACATTTCTGTCAAATCAGCCAGAGCTGTGATACACTTCATGCCAGCTCTGTGCTTTTATGCCAGATTGATGCCAACTGGGGATGACAGACAATTCTCAATACAGCACGAAGTACAAGTGGTGCAGAGAAATGATACCTGATCCGGGAAAAGCTTGCAGGAACACTGTGGACTAATCGATGGATTTTAAACAATCTGAGAGAGCAGAATGGATTTCTATTGGATCTGCACTTTGTACCATGGGGATTGTGGTCATTTTGATCTGTTACTGAATGCCCTAAAATTTATTGGATACCAGCCCAAGAGTCTGTAAACCAAGACCTGCTTGGCATCTCTATATCTTCTAAGGGAGAAAAAAGTACATCTTTGTGTGGAAGAAAAGTTGTGTTAGGGGGTCTGAGCTGCTGAATCTGATTCCATGCCATGCATACACCGTGGAAATACATAATTTCTCCCATCCTAATGGGAATGCAGCTTAGCTCTCCATTTTAGAGCTCACAGCCATGCAGATACTGCAGAGATAGAATTGGGTTTGGGTTACTCAGAGATCTCCAGCACAGTGTTCACTTTACAAATACTTTGCCTCTATTTCCTTATAAAACCAAAAAAAGAAAACAAAATCCAAAGAAGTATTTGATTTTCAGCTTTAGGCCTTCTGTTCAGGTTTCACTGTGAATTATTCACTGTGTTTACTGCAAATCACATGCTTTGGGCAACACCCCCCTATGTTTTTGTGAATATGATCTCTGCATGATCCCACCAGGAATGCACAAGACACATAACTTTCATAGCCCTGGAGTGAATCCCTGGAATGGCACCTGGGTGCAGGGTCAGCATGTGAAGAAAATTGCCAAGTGCCAGCACATTTCAAGGAAGTAAAGCCTAATGGATCAGGTGCCTGGAAGCAGGATATGAGCTACTCAGTATAAAATGTCCCTTTAAACTCCTGGGGAGGTGTTCTGGTTGCTGATTTATTGTGACAGGAACTCTCATCCTTTGCCCATGTGAGATGTCATCCCAGCCCTGGTATCAATTTCATCCCTCTGCAGGGAGACCATGGGGACAGAGCAACACCTGCTCTGCTAATCCTGGGGCATCTGGGTTAGGCTCAGGCTTAGCTGAGCAGCACCTGGGGAGGTTTTGCTGCTGCATGAGCTCTGCCTGGCTTTGGGCATGAAGGAAAACCTGTGGTTTTCAGGGCTGTCGGTCTGGGATCCCCCAGTTTGCTTCCCCCAACCCCAAGGGACGAACTGGGTGGGATTTTAGCAGGGATGCCATGGGATGCAGCTGTGTGGAGAAATGATGCCTTTTCTATCATCCTGCCTCCTTTCCAAATAAATGTGTGCATTCTAAAGCCACTATCTGAACTCATCATCCGAAGGCTATACTGATAGCCAGATGGCAGAGTCATAATTTTTTGTTCTTTCAAGCTTTTCCCCAGTAGCTTTAAATAGAAGAATAAATTTTCCACAGAGAAAGAATCTTCTATTAATAGCATTAGATCATTTCAGCACTTGAAAGGAAGAAATTAGTTGAGGGTTTTTATAGGGTTTTTTAATACTTTCTAAAATATTATAAGTTCTTTCATTGTGCAAGCAAGAGTGTCCGCCTTCAGAGTTTTAATTACTAGGGAAAAAAATTCTCTTTCTCTGAGTTCAAAAAAACAAATATAGTGAATAAGATTATGTGAAATGACTTAAAATAAACATCTTCAAACAATCTGGCCCTATGTGTCAGTCCTCTCTCATGCTTTGATAATCTCATTCTGTTGTTGAAATAGATTTACACAGATTGCAGAGGAGGCTTGAAGCTGATGGAAAAGACTTCTGCCTATACAGTGCACTGAATTGCCAATCAGAGGTGATGTTCTGGGGGGCAGACTCAATAAATTCCTCGCTGTATTTTCTCATAACTGAGAAAATGTAGCCAGTTCCACTCCTGTGATCACACATTCTAAGATCTCTGCTCATTCATTAAAGAAAATGAGAGGAAAACAAGCTACAGGCTTCACCGCCTTTTCCAAATAAACTTTGTTATCCTCTTATGTAAAACACTGAATATTCCACCAAGTGGCAAAGAGCTTTATACACAGCCTCACTTAAAAACAAAAACATAAAACATGTTTTGTTCTGCAGCCACCAAAATTCCAGTCATTTATAGCAATGAATGGGCAATGGCAAAGGAACATATGGTATTTTTAGCTCTGCTTCATTACCCAATGTTGTAAATGAACCCTGAATAGTTGTAATGCCTAAAAGCTTGGAGAAGAAAGGTTTTTCCTGCATAGTCTTGATTAAAGTCAGGCTGCTCCTGTGCAGAGGCTCAGCAAACTGCAGGAGCAGGGAGGGGAGGCTGCAGGATGAGCAGTCAGACCTGCACAGAGGTGAAGTGACAGCAAAAACTGCCTGGGGAAGCAGAATGGGGTGGAGAAGGGCAAGGGAAGCCCAGAGAGAGAGGGAAGAGTCTTGGATAGGGAGATGTGATTTCAGTGTGACCCACTCCTTGTCTGACCTCATGGGCAGGAATTTAGGACTGAATTTGTCAGTGTTGGAGGCAGTTTAGCTCCAGCCAACAGGACTGAGCCGGGGTACACTAAGGCATAATCACACAGGCCTATGGATGCTGTAGATCTGATTGGCACATTTGATACCCAGAGCCTCTGTTAGTGCTTCACATCTTCTTACTGTTGTGTGTTTGCTCTTTGAATCCATTTGACCCCCCAGTGAATTTGGTTTATGATTAAGTTGACTTTTTTTTTTTTTCTTTTTCCTCTCACTGCACAAAATCCTTGACCTCGTTTGCTGTGCTCTGCTCAGCCCAGACATGAACCAAAGGAAGAGGAGTCTGGTTTGCTCTCAATAAATTATGGCATTTCAGAATGAAGGATGATTTTCTGCCATGAGCTTCCCCCATTGTTTCTAAATATTTCATAGGCAGCTTCAAGCAGATTTAGTCTGGATGTAATTTACACTGTACAGGAAGGGACAGGCATTGGATGAACTTTATTTTGGAATAGTGTGGATCACCCTGGCAAGCACTGAACACCCTTCCCAGTTCTTATAAAAGCCTGTGGATTTCAGAGTTTCTGGGAACATCACAGGACCAAATCCAAATTATGCCTAGACCAGTGAAATGCAATACTATCATTACACAAAACAATCCACAAAGTCAACAGCAGCCTCAAATCTCTGCAAACGCTGGAGAATAATTACATGAATTTCAAGACAGTTGTATGGAAATCCTCAGGTATCTTTGTTATTATTCCACTCACAAATAATCTCTTTTTGCAGCTAAGATATTGTCACTTCCTCTATTAGTTCCCATGGAGGTTTCTGGCACAAGGAAGCTTTAAGGAGATTTTTGTGGCTTTTTGGTAGTATCCCCCAAAACACACAGAGGCTCCCTCCTGAGGAAGCAGTTATTACAATATTGTGTGGGGTTCTTGTTTCCAGCTCTCCATGACTCATGCAGGCAGCTGAGAACACAGCTAAAATATGAGTGCTGAAAAGTAACTGAGAAGAGGGAGTAGTTATTCCACTTCTCTTTCTCTTGGAAGAACTAAAACATACATAAATTTAGGTCAGACGGGGTAAAAATATTCCATACTGGTTTTCCTTCCAAGCTGTTTGGGCTTTGTGAGACATAAAAACAGGCCCAGGATATGGCTGAAATGGACAAGACTATGATTTACTTGTTCAATAAAAACCTCACGCACTGAAACAGAAATTCAGTTCATATCTGGGGTGGTTATAAAATGATAATTTTGTCACAAAGTTGGTTATCTCTCTTGTGGAAAAAGTAATAAATTAAGAATTAAAAAAACAGGAGAAGGAAACAAGAAAACAAAGTAAAATATTCTTGCTGATGAAAGGCAAATGTTAGAAAAACACTTATTAGAGGTTTCTGTCTCAGAAACATGTCCCAGATGAAAATCAAGAGCTGGACACCAAGGAGCTGTCTGGGATTGTTGGTTTAAAAAAATGTGAATTTAAAACTTGTGGCCATTAACAAAATTTGTCTGTACAAAGAAAGAGCCTCCTGTCAGGCTTTAGTTTGGGAAATGGTTCTTTTGCATAAGCCCTGACCAGCAGAACAGAAGTGCAATCATGTACTCCCTGGACACTTCTCAAAATCGTACATTCTCCACATTTTCTTTTTTTTTTTGCACCATTACATTATAAGTTAAGTCTCTAAGCATAAAACTGGAGCAATCTTACCTGTTGAGACAAAATGTGCACAGCAGGATTTTGCTCAGCAGTGTCTGTTCATGGGATACACTGCAGAGGGTTTGGTATCCCAGGGCACACTGAGGCTGCTCCACCTCCACCCTGCCAAAAATTTTTTACCAAAAATTTAGGAGCCAATGTCTTGATGAAAGTTGGTGAATTTTGATACCAACAAGTCATATGAATTTACATGTGTGATTACAGGGCTTTTGAATCTTGCAATTTAGTAAGGCAAAAAATTATCTTTCTCCATGGTCTGGGAAGAAAGCACAGGCATTCATGGTTTATTTTTGGAAGGATGGTTGTTTAGTTTGGCTGGCATTTTTATTATCAAGAAGAATCTTGTTTCCCTTGCACTTTGTGTGGAAAGAGCGCGTTCACTGTCGAGTTGGAGTCACAAGATCACACCACTGCTGGTTAACAAATGCAGCCAGAAGGTGTTGAGTCCTCAGCACCAGCTGCTCACAGCCCTGCTTCTAGCACTGCATCTCTTGCTAATGCAGACACAGCCAATAAATCACATTAGCAAGAGGAATTAGTTACTTCCATAGTTCTCCCTGCTTGGCTGCTCGGTGACACAGAGAGTTAATGGACAGACATTGCTGTTCTCCTGCCAAATTCTCATTGTTGTTGCCATGTGGGACATTGTCTCTATTCTTCTCTTTCTTACACAGGCCAAGGATTACAACCTAGTAGTTTGTTTTTCCTAGTTCCTATAACAGAAGAAGGAAGCAACCTGGAATGGAGTCATTCCAAGAGCTGCAGAGGAGACAGCTTCATATATTTAGAGTAATTTCCATGTTTGTTCTTGCTCTGAAGACCCTGCCATTCCCATTAGGACTAGATTGTGGTCTTGGTTCAGGCAAACAATGATAATCACTACAGTAAATTTGATAAACAATTATTTCTCTTGGTCTTGACCAGTGAAGAATTGAATTTTAGAAGGCATGCTGCAGTTTGGTTAGACCAGTGCTTTAAAATCTTTATCTGAGCTTTGAGAAAAGTCCATGCTAAGGATGATGTTTAATGCAGGATTTACAGGTGAGCAGTGCCATCACCCTTGGGGACATGGCAGCATCTGACTGCTCTGTGTGTAAGCACAGATGTGTCTTTTCAAAGGTGCTGGGGCTTTGTGGTTCTCCTGGCTTTGGAGAACTGCTGAGTATTTCGTATGATTGCCTTGTTGAGAAGCACCAGTAGACAGTGGAATAAAAGATTCTTTAAAAACAATGTTGCCCTTTAAGTATTTCCTACATCTGTCTCATATTTGCAGAAGGTTACATCCAGCAGAGCAAACCATCCCTAGAAAGTATTTAATCATTCATTCAGGTGAAATGACCTCCCAAGATGGGTTTCATTACAATTTCCATTCCAACCAAGTGTATAAATCACTGGTAGCTTTGGAACAGTTTTATGAGGAGCCACATTGGATGCACAACCCTAGACAAAAGTTGAATTCGGTCACTGTGCCTGTTTTCTACCTACCTTTCCCTGCTCTGGTTTCTGTCAGATTTTTGTTGTCTAAGTATTCCTCCTCCCAAATCTCTGTCCTGTTCTGTAGAGCAGACCTAGAGGGAGCACCAGAGACTTGTGACTGAAATGTATTTGTTGCCAATGGGTGTGAGGGAAGCAAGACTGTGAAGCAGCAGAAGTGATAAAGGAGAAAACAAAACAAAAGGAGAAAACAAAACAAAAGGAGATGCTCTTGCATTTCACAGAGCACAAAGAGTGTTTTCCATCTGCAGCAGTGGCACTGAACAGTGACAGCACCAACTGAGAGCTGTGACGTGTTCGAGCAAAAAAGGAAATTATGCATGGAATTACAAGGGCATGAAAGTGTATAGGACATCAGGATTTGATTAATTCTTGAAGAGACAAGTTTGGGATAGATGTGAAGTGAGAGCTGACTGTATGTGTGACAGACACAGGTTCCCATTAACTGGAGAAACTGTGAACAGGGCAGTCCTGGGCCAGAAATCCCAGAAAAAGCAGTGGCTGTGTCCCTGCTGGCACACACGGTGCTCTTACACCAATGGCTTCCCTGGGTGTTCCATGTCCCTCCAGAGGCAGCTGCTGCCAGGGATAACTGCAGTGGAAGGGATTTGAAGGTGCCTCTTGGAGACAGCCCAGGGTGTGTTTCAGTCTGCAGACTCCCTGAGGATGCTATAAAAAACATCCTTTCAACAGGTTTGCAGCAAGGCTACAGCTAATTAAACAAGTGCAGGTGATGAAAGGCTGGTCCTGCAGTGCAGACAGCAGCTTCACTGCTCTGAGGGCACAGCAAGGCTCATCCAGAGCATCCCTGTGCCTGCTGGGCCTGGCTCCCCGTGTCCTGCAGCTCAGCATCTCGCCAGGAGCCTGGGGGAGCTGCCCAGCCCCGGGGATTTGTAGCGTGTGTGGCACAAAGCCCCTGCAGCTGCAGCAGGGACAGGCTTGGCACGGGCTGGCTCCTGGCCCTCTGCACAGGCAGTGCTCCTTTGAAAGGATTTGTATTTTATTTGAATGGATTTTTTGTGGATCTGGGGAGACGCTGCTCTGCTGCCTCAGGCAGCTCTCACTGGGGGAGAGGCAAATACACCGTACAGGCTCGGGTACCTGAATTAACAGTGATTACACAGCAATCCTTCATCAGGCTCATTTTCTTATTGTTACTGCGCTCTTTCTTGCCCAGGTAAGGCTGTTGTGGGCTCCTTTATGCAAACACTGACAAACCTATTTTGCTAATGAACTGCTAATGTCACACCGTGCATTGTAAATCACAGCAAGCGGTGCTGGAACTTGACACAACGATCCAAAAGCATGAAAGGTTCCTGATTAATTTCTTTGCACCTTGGCTCACTTGGTGGTAATGCTGGTAGGTGATATGTCAACTTTCCAAAGGAACATTTTCTGGAAGAAATCACAAATCTCAAGCATACAAAGCGTGTTTTTATCTAAGAGATTTAGCTGGAGTTGCCACTTCCCTGCTCTCTTTCCTTTGATAAGCATAATCTGTTTCCCCATTCATGTCAGGGAAACCTGGCTTTAAAATCCAAATACTTTGAAGGAGGCTCAGCATGACAAAATGGAAATAAACTTCCCTGGCAAGCACAGCCCCCTCCTACCACCCACAAGTTATGTTTTGGGGTTTTTATTTTATTTCCTCCAATTAGAGAAAAATGTTAAATCATAATTTAACATACTAAAGAGCAGAGGAAATTATAGAACAAGGACAAATGGCAACCCTTTGAGTCTGAAGTAAAAATGGAAGCTCAGACTTCAGAGACCTCATAGTTCACTTGCATTTTCATGCAGGGAAGTATAAAAACTTAAATCAGGATTTATATCACCCAGCAAAAGGAAAAAGGCTTGAGCCCAAGCACAGCCTTTACTGAGGGGAAGCTGAACCCAGAGCTGCCTCTGTATTTCCCTGCTATTTATCTCCGCATTTTCACCCTGCCTTCATGGATCTCCATGAGTCTGCAGCCTGCACAAATTTACTGTGCCAGATTTTCCCCCCAAGGTAACTCAGGGAATGACGTAGATGCCATGTGGATAAACCTGGCCCACTCTCCATCTGCTCCTTCTGAGGTTAAACTCGGAGAGATGAAATCCATGGTGGGAAATCATGAACATAAAGGGCAATAAGAGAGAAGTGTTCAAGCCATTTTTTCCTTACAGCATTGACCATACAAACCGTAAAAATTTGGATAGGTAAATACCTGAATTTGAACCTCAAACCTGTAATTTTCCCTACTTTATTTCAGTAGTTTTTTGGTGTAATGAATATGATTTGTCAGAGCAACCATCTATGTCACATAAGCAGCTGTGCACCCAAAATCAGCTCATGATTACATAGAATAATTACTACAGGTACCTTGTCTTTCTAAATATCTAAACTGCTAGGAACTAGGTTTTCTCTTTTACAAAGGATTCTGTGTAAGTTTTTTCCAAATGCACCGCAAACAATACTGAAACATTCACAGCTTCAAATACAAAGTCTTTCAAAAATTAAATAAATTTCAGGTTTGTAAAAACCTTAACTTCTCCTTTACAATTTTCAGTTCTAATTTCTAAGTAATTCAAAATTGCAAAAATCAAAATACTCTATGTTCAAAAAACTGAAATGGAAACTTCAAACTGGAACATTCTGCTGCAGTTCCCTTTCAAAGAGAGTCAAGAAAGAGAGCATTTCTGCAGAAATGCAGGTGACAGAAAACATTTTTAGAACAAGGAAGAGCTCCATCACAGGAAACATCTAACTGGTGCGATAAAAAAGCTCTTCAGTTTGAATTTTGCTTCTCTGGAACATAAAACAGAAGCATTCAAAGGCTTCCAGACATCAGCAGCTTACCCCTATCCTGCATGTTCAGTCACCATGGTCAGTTCTTTCTTTTTTAGGATGCTAAACTAAGGAAAAGGGGGGTTGTTCCTGCTGCTAATTCTCTTTCACAGTGCTCAGGATAATCTTCACTCTGAAACCAAGACCACCTTTCTGCCTGCCCTGCCCTGCAGGCTCCTCTCACTGGGTGACAAGGAGCACCTTGGAGGAAGTGCTGGCTGGGTTTGGGGGTGACCAGGGGGACACAGGAACCCTTTAAAAGCTCAGCTCCCCCTGTGTCATCCTCCCTCACCTCCTTTTTGGAGGCAGTCCTGAATTCCAAGCAGCATTGAAAGTTACTGGTGGTAAAGGCACCTCTATCCCCAAAGCCAGAAAGGTCATTTTGATCCCACTCCCTGTCTCTACCTTCTGCAGTGGACCAAAGGGAACCTGTATTTCTTTTTTTAGCTCAGTATATGAGTTGCAGAGAGAGATGCAATGACAGTAAAGGGGAAAACATGCAGAGCTGCATCACAAACCAATTCATCAGCAAACAGAGCACGCCTGCCTTACAAATTTGCCTGCAGCTCTTGTCTGCTGTGTTATTTTTAAACTGCCTGCAGGTTGCAGATTTTTCAGTGGTCCTTCTACCAATGTACACACAGGATTTAGCAAGGCACAACTTTCATTACCGTGAATTTAAGTTACCAAAATTCCCAGCACATTAAAATTCAGCATCCTCCATCTTCCCACAAACTTCTTGGTGCATTCACGGGAGGACATCCCGTGTCTCCTGCAGCCTGTCTGCATGGCAAGGTCAGCGGAACTCAGCCCTTCATCCCTGATGTTCCCAGCTGCCATTCCTCAGCCTGTGGAATGCATCCTGCAGTTGCTGTGATCAGCAACCCAGCATCCAGATACACACTCTGGCTCTTCTGGAAAAACCCGAGATGAGCCCCACTCGCTGAGCCCTGTGCTCAGTTTAGCAATGCTGTTATCACCCAGACATGAGCACCTCAGCTGCTGTACCAGTGAGGGCTCTGGGCAGCCCAGGGCACTCTCCCTGCACACAATTCACACAAGTCCCAGCAAAGCTGCCCCACTTCTGTGGGAGGCTGCCTGGGATGGAGGCAGGGTCTGACGTGTAAACTGGAGAGCTTCTGTGAGGAGAAAACCTCACAATCATTGTACAATCCCCACAGAGAGGGGAATTGCAGGAAGAGTGCTCTATTTATGGCTCCACAATGTTTTAAAGAAGAAAGCAAGGGGGTGTTTTTCACCACAACTGCTGCTGATGTAAACAGAAGCTGCAGATGCTCAGACTTTCTGAGGGGTCAGAGCCTGGAGCCAAATGTAATGAATATTATGGTTTGTTTGCTGCTTCTTTGTTGCCTGGTTGATTCTGCAGCCCAGAGCTGCAGAGCAGTGCCCGTCACTTTGGAACCTCTCCCCTCCTCTGACTGGGCATGTCTCAGACATTAACCCACTCACACTGCACCACTCTTGGGAGCTCTACAAACTACCCCAGCTAGCAGTGTAAGAACTTGCCCAGCATCAGCAGCAGGGGCACAGCCACTTTTGTTCCCACCCCTTTGGCACACATGGAGCAGGTGACAAGTTTGTGACACGAGAGGGGTTTGTCTGGGGCTGAAGCTCCAGCACAGAAATCTTTACTCTCAAATGGGTACAGCAAGGAATTTAAAGTGATTTTGGCATAAACAGTCAATAACCTTCAGCCAGACCAAAATCCTGTGGCCCCACAGGGCTGAGGATTTTCTGCCTGTGGGGCAGTGAGGGCCAAGCACAGGCTGGCCTTGTTGTGCTGGGGTTAACCCGGTGCTCTCTGGACTCTTGTCCCTCATCCCTCCACATCACACTGTGAGTTGTTAGGCTGCTGCTCTCTTCCCCCTGCTGATTTGGAGAGTCACGGTTTGGCTCTTGGCTGTTTATATTTTGCAGACATCCCCTGTGTAATTGCATGGCCTGGCCCCAGGCTGTCAGGCTCTGGGAGAAATAACCACATTATTCCACAGAACAGTTAGCATAATTAAAATATTGACTGCAGATTTAAAAAAATGTGCTGAATGTTTCACAGAGTGGTTGGAGGGTTGGCAAGCCTTGGCAGCTTGTTGGCTGCAGGAACTGGCTGATATTTAGGAGTGCCTTCTCCTCCAGTAGTCACTGTTGTACGTGGGAACTGCTTTTTGTGCTCTCAACTTCTGATCTCCCAAGCAGCCAACCCACAATCAGGAGAAAATGAACTGACTGGAAATGAGGTGCTCCCAGGGCTCTCTTGTGATTCTCATTGCCAGTGAGACCATTTCCTTGTTATTTATGATTCAGGACATCTGTCTTGCTGTGTCTCTCTCTATTTTTATTTGTGTCCATCTCTCCCACTGCACAGTATAGAAACTGCATATGGTGAGAAGGATTGCTTGTACCATATGAGAAACATTAATAAAGTTAAAAAGCCCACAGAAACCTCCTTGGGAACATATGTTTTAGTTGCTATTCCTTCTTTGACATTGGATTTCTACCTGTGTTTCATCTGTAATCAAAGTCTAAGGCAAAAAATCCTTGCATTTCCACAACCAAGAGTGCAGAAAGGGAGGGAAGAAACGCAGCTGGCAGGGCTGGTGGAAACCACAGAAGCACAGATTTCTACAGGGCACTCAGGGAAACCTCAGTGTCCTTGGGATATCTCCCCTTCTTAGGGGAATATCTGGGACCATAAGCATTGCTGGAGACACACAGGTTTGGGTTCAAATGATTCCCTGGTTCTTTGTATATCCTCTATCTGGCAAAAACTTCCAATGACCTCATGCTACCAGTATTAAATAAAACATGTGGGGGATGTCTAACCCACTTTGCAGACACCTACATCCTGAAGGAAACATAGCAGAGTCAGTAAATCAGCTTCTTCTTCAATCTTCATTTCCATGCTTGAGAAACTGCTGGCCTGGGAGGAGAAGGGACCAGGGAGCTGAGCTGAGCTTGTCCCACCCCACTGCAGCTCCCAGGGACAGGGCTCTGATTCACAGCCTCATCCACAGCTCTTCTGAGATGAGCTAATTTCACGAACATTTCTATTTCCACTCAAGAGGTGTCACAAGAAATGACCAAATGCTATTTCCTGAGGCTTCTATTACAGCTTTAAAGTGATCATAATAGCAAATTAATAGATCTACGCTGCCATTTTCCATTCTCACTGCTGTTGCTGTAATCAAGGGCAGCTCTAATTCTTCAAAGCTTATTTCTGTGGTACTTCTCATTTTTGAATACGCTGCTATGGAAGGAGCAGAATATCTTGGCACTCCAGCTGTGTAGGCTACTGCCTTCCTTCTGTGCAAGGCTCATTGCTATTTTCTGCTCTCAGCTTAATACTGACCTCCAAATTGTAAATTATAAATATCACCTTGGGTAGGCACCATGCATTCAAAGGAAAAGAAAATTACTTTAAATCTCTTGTAAATTAAACCCCCAGATAAACTCAATGGAATGAGAAAAAAGTGCTTTAAATTCAGTATCAAGAAAGAGAATTTCTCTGGGCATGCATGATGTGTGTGGGGAATTGTTACAGCTTTTCTCTGCTCTTATAGTTCACATAGCCAAGTTTTTAGTTTGTCTCCACTGAATGATTCATCTCTATTACCAGTATTTTCAAAATTAAATGGAAGAGGAGGAATGTGTTCATTCCCCTGCTGTGTTTAATAATCTTCCAAAAATTGTTTCCTGTTTACTTGGAAATCCCCACCTCCATGCTGTGATTTAGGCATTTTCACCCTGTTAACTTGAAAACAAAGCCTAGAAAATGCTGGATATGTATGATCATGCAGTCATAAAGCAATTTATGATAAATGTTGTTGTTCCAGAGAAAAATTACTTGGAAATGTACACGTTTTCACAGCTTCACATTCCTGATTTAAATCATAACTTGTTGTTGGGGAAAAAAATACAAATTTTTTCTCAGTTTTTGTTTCTGTAACAGGTCTGATGGCAGCTTCTCTTTCAACAATTACTGTACTGGTGCTCTAATACAATTCTGTAAAGACATCAATAACCCATTCAGGGGACTGTCCCACTGCCCTCCATGGCACTGGCTGGCACACAACTGTGAATACTCACTGGGTGCTGATTCATGCAACACTTGTCTATAAGCAAAACTTAGTGTGCGTTTTCAAGAAAATTATTAAAAATACCTAAATTGATTTTCCAGCTGAAGCATTATCTCTGAATTCCTGTGGCTTGGCTGGACAAAAGGGAAAGAATTTTCCCCTTAGCTTTCTCAAGGAATAAATTTTCACAGTAGTTCTGAGATTTTACCTACATAGCACATATCAAATGAACTCTTCTTTTGTATAAGATTTGCATTACCTCACAAAAGTCAGTGTGTTCTGTGTTAGCTCATGTGAAGAGTTCATTTAAAAGGCAGCAATATCCTGTGACCCAGGAACAGAACTGGGACCTGGGGATTCCAAAGGGATCTGAGCTCTCTCAAGCCACCTCTCAGCTTTTCATAAAGATCTGCATTTTTCTAAATGAGCATTACATTTATGTGATTAACTGGAGGCCACGTGAGCCTGATTTACAGATGTGTTAAACTTCCACTGCTCTTGTTAAAGCCACGGGGAGCTCTCAGCTCTCCACGTTTCGGGAGGCTGTGACAGCTCCCTGCAGATTTTGGGGGACAGTGACACCCCTGCCTTGGTGACACCTTTGCCTGCCCTTTGCAAGTCACTGTGGGCTTTGTGTAACAGTTTTTCCCTCTCTTCCCCTCTCAGATGAGATGGAGCAGTCCCCTGCAGTGCGTTCTGACTACTTGGTCTCAGGGATTCGAACTCCCCCAGTGAGGAGGAACAGCAAACTGGCCACACTGGGCAGGATCTTCAAACCGTGGAAGTGGCGGAAAAAGAAAAATGAGAAGCTAAAGCAGACATCTGCAGGTAGGCTGAGAATAAGAGAGGGATGCTGCACAGCAAAGCTCACGTGGGACACGTTAAAGGTGTCCTGAGCCCAACCCAATTCAGAGATTCCAGCACTGAACAGATTAATGATGTTTAAGGCTAGGAGGGGCCCATAAAGGCTGACTTTCTATATAACACAATATAGCACATTTAGAAGAAAAGGTCAAACAATGAGAGTGAAGCACAAGCCTTGCCCCCAGACTGCTTTCCATGAGCTGTCCCTTCTCCACACAGGCTACAGTTATGGCCCCAAGTCTTGTCACCCCTTTTATTTGGGGTGAAGTTTATACAGGTCACAGTAACGTTATGAGAAGTGACAGGAGGGAGCTGCAGCCTGTGAAATGCCTTCCCTCAAGCAGCTGTCTGTGAGGGGAAGGAGCCCAGCACACAGCACAGCATCCTCTCTCTGGTCTCCAGGGAAGTTCCAGGAGATCAGCACAGAGACAAACTCACTTGCATTTTCCTAAGATGGGATGGTGCAGCTCCCTCCACTTGCTCCTGTATCCTGTGGGAGAGTCCCAGTGAAGGACACTGTCCAAGGCAGCTCCAAGGTGTCACATGAAACAGCAGGAAGGCTCTGAAATCCCCATGACCCTGCACTCACAGTGACCTGACACACTTCACATCATAAACTTCAGCTTTACACATGGTGATCTTAACACAGGAAGAGGCACAAACAGCTGAGCAATCCATGATCCCCGAAACAAAATCCTTGCAGTCCTTTCCAAGCACACAGGAGCTGACTGGAGGGAATTTCCATGTTTTTTTTCTCACCCCATTACATGACTGCCCTGTTGGTAACTGGTGCTGTGTTGTGCCACTACTTTGTGCAGTGCTGGAGAAGAAGATGACAGCACGGCAAGGGCGGGATGAGCTCATTAAGAAAGGCCTTCTGGAGATGATGGAACAAGGTAAGGAAAAAAAAAAAATTTTTTTTAATCAGAGGCTGTTTCAGGACAGTAGGAAACACATATTTGCAAAAGCAGAATAAACAAGCAAATGCATAAAAACCTTCAATCCAAACAGAGAGGAAAACTCAGTGTCTGAATTTAAGGCTTGTTGTCCTTCAAGCTCCTCCCTGCTGCAATCAGTCCATGTAGTTTAGTGTTTGATGCTTTCCCATCTTGAGTGCAGCTCTGTCCTCCCTTGGTTTACACGTGGTGCAGCCTGAACTGGTACGTATGTTTTATGTAATTGCTCTAAACCCAGCTAAATCCTTCTGCCAAGAAATCCAGATCAAGCTGGATAAATATAAACTTCAACATACAGATGCAGTCAGCTAACATGAACAACCTATGGATCCAAATCCCATCAAATGATCCTAATCTGATGTTTTCAGCTGTTTTTCCACTAAATCAAGTTTGTGATGTGTTACCAGTGCGTCCGCTTTTCATTCTCATGGAAGAGTGAAGCATTTAGTGGAGTCATTTTCAAGCTTTCCTGAGTACAAACCAGAAGTCATGGAAGGAAAGCTCATAAAGTGTCAGAAATACTCACAAAGGCCACAGTTCTTGTGTTCCAGAGCCCTGACAGATGCCCAAGGGAGACACAGATCTGGGTGACTGTTCTGTGAGATTAACTGAGCTCCCAATGTTATGGACACATCCCAATTGCCATTTCCACATAAACAGAGATAAACCCCATAAATCCATCTTTACTTTGAAAACATCATAGCAGAAAGTCCTGTCATGAAAGAGGACTGGTCTTTTGAGTTTGATTAATCTCACAGATAAAAGTTATGTCCTTTGAAAGTAGTAATTGAGTTTCTTTTGCATAAAACAAATGCCATGCTCATAAATAACCCCTGGGACAATACTCAGTGATGCCATGCTGGAGTGAAACTGAGCAACTGAAGAGTCAGAAAAGGAGCATTTTAAACAGGATTTTTTTCCCATGGGAGTAAAGCAATTTTAATATTATTCTGCTGGGTACTTCTTAAGTTTTATATTAAATAATCTATCAAACCATCCATTTATTCTAAAATGGAAGTTCTTAGAAAGCTCATTTTGAATTCCTGTCCATTTAAGTCTTTGTGTCTCTCATAATTCTAAAATAATTAGTTGCCCTATTAGCATATTAACATTACTGTATATATGTGATCTCCACTAGGAGCAGGAAAGCTCCCTGTAATCCATTAATTTGAAGACAGCTCTGCAAAAAACCACTAAAATAGAACTTCTGTAAAGCACATTAGGAGGTATCAATGATGAATCAATAAACCTCTTTCATGCATAAAGAACGCTTGGGAGGAAAAGGTGATGCCAAGCAGCGAGATAATTTCAACAAAATTAAAATAGTTTAAATAAATATAATGCAGTGAGGTGTGAGGACAAGCTGTGCTTTTAACAAGACAGCTGCAAACAGACTGCTTACCTGTCTGCAGGAAAGTTGCCTGGAGCTCCATAAACATCACACAATTTTCCAGTGCCTCCCAGTGTCCAGAAAGGGAAGAATGGATCACAGTCAGCTGAAGGACATTGCAGCTGCCTGCAAGTTATGTTTCTTTACAGAGTGTTGTGAATCTCCAGGGTTATTTTATTATATTAGTAGAAGCAGCTTATTAACTGGAATAAAAAATTGACCCAAATAATTCTCAGTAAATGATTAGTGCCCTACTTGGACTGAGCTGAAGTGGCAGCAGTTTCAAGGCTAAGTCCTCGTTTACGCAGTTAACTTGGAATTGTCAAAGCAGCAATACTCTGCTAAAAGACTACAGTAAATCCTCAAATCCCTCTATTCCATCAGCTCTTCTCCACTTCCAGGGAGCTGATTCCTGCTCACTTTCATAAATAGCCCAGCTGGGATGATGCTGCAGCCTGAGAAGCCTCATGATTTGCAGTAGGTGCCACTCAGAGCCATAGCACAAGGCCTGTCAGCAGCATCTGGCAGTGGCCCTGGCAGTGGCCCTGGCAGTGGCCCTGGCAGTGGCCCTGGCAGTGGCCCCTGTGGCTCTGAGCTCTGCACAGGGCTGGTGCAGGACCTGCAGTGCTCTGGGAGCAGCCCAGGGTGGAATTGCAGTGTCCTTGTGTGGGTGATGTGTCACCCTGGCAGGTCATGTCACCCTTTCTCCTCACACAACCCCCAGTCCTGGCTGCCCATTCACAGAGTGGCCTGGGCCATGTCTGTCCCCTTCTGTCCCCTCTGGCTCTGCTCACACAGGGCAGATGCCAACCTGCCCCTGGAAAACTCCTGAAATGCAGCTTCACTCTGGGGAACCTAACTCCCTGAGAGGTTGCATGCTGCAGAGTCTGCCACACAGCAGGGTTAATTCCCAGCAAAACCACAGCCCTGCTCCTGGTCACCTGGGAATGCTGAGGTGTTTTCCTTCTCTGTGGATCTAAGGTCTGTGCTTTGTCCCCAGACCATCTCTAAAATACGGTGTTGGGACCCAAAGTGGCACACCCACTTTGATCTGAGCACAAGGTGAGCATTCCTGCCCAAGAACATCTCTGCTGAGAGTCTCAGCAGCCCTCCAGCAGGAACATCTCCTCTGTCACCCCTCCAGCAGGAACATCTCCTCTGTCACCCCTCCAGCAGGAACATCTCCTCTGTCACCCCTCTCCTCTGTCACCCCTCCAGCAGTCACTGCCCTTCCACAGCCGGGGTCTGAAGGAGCCCTGTCTCTCTGCAGCTCCGTTGTGCCACAGCTGCCAGCAGCCTTTCCCGAGGATGTGAGGAACGTGCAGAGCAGAGCTACCTTGAGCACATTTAGGGAGCTCCCCCTTGATGTTTCTCCCCTTTGGAGATAAACCTGTGGTCAGGTTTATCTGTACTTACAGCTCTGTCAGACAATGCGGGCAGTGGTTCGTGCACCCATGATTATGTACAGGCTGCCTTCACAATGAGCTGAAATGTAGGCAATGAACTTTTTCCCCCTCCCCTTCCCTGTATCATAGCAACTGTGCTACTGCAAGGGCTATTTTAAGAACAGTAACTTTTCACCAAACGTGATTATGAGGCAGACTGAGTGAGCTCAGTGTGCAAAAATACTGCATCCCTTCCGCAGCATCTCTGGGCCAAAATCTGATACCCTCACCCAAAAGCACGAGAAATTACCCTGCAGATTGTCCAAATAGCATCAAAAAGAGATAACTGTGAATCTTGCTATTTTAAATCAGTGTTCAAGGAGCTTCTAATGATATCATTGCAAGAAAACACAGCCTTGTCAGGAGCTTCCAGAAAGGAGTGTCCAGGGCTGAGAAATACAAGCTGGAGGTGAAGGGTGGACAGCAGGGGCATCCATCAGCACAGAGAGATGCCCAGGGAGGGAAGTGATTGCTTTCTGTGGTTTGCAACCGTGATGCAGATCTTGTAAATTCTGAGGGAGCAAAAGGGTAGTTGGTATTCTGAGGACTCTTGCCTGAATAGGAGAATACTAGAAAAGCTTCAGTCATCAAGATGCATACAGCTGCAGGGATCACTGGCACAAAAATCTTTCAGAGTAAGCAAAGGGAGCAGTTTCTGTGTCTGCATGAGGAGGGATTTGAATTTCTCATCAGCTCAGTCACACAGAGCACACTTTTCAAAGCTGAGTAACTAAAACTGTGCTAAAAACCTGCAGCCTGGTAGGGAATATGAGCAGCCTTTCCTTCCTGTGGCATTGCTGGGTGGCAGCGAGTCGTGCACAGAGCCTGACACAGTGCAGGCATGGCAGACCAGCCTGGGGATGTGCTGCACCACGGGCTCTGCTCATGCAGGGAAGGAATTGCCTTCTCCCAGAGACCTCTGATTGCCCATTGCTCATTACCCACATGGCAGCTACTTCCAGAGCACAGGGACCATTTGCTGAGGCAGCTGGATGCCCACAGAAATAGGGGCCTCCTTGAGAAAACTGAGTGGTTTTTGTATCCATATTCTGTGGGCTGGTGTCCACAGGATTGGCTTTACATGTGGTTAACACAGAGATTGGGTGCTGCTCTAAGAGAGGTCTCAGTCCCCTGAGCATGAGCAGCTTTGGGACTCCCTCTTCTCAAAGGACAGCAGGGGGGGCTCAGCTTTCACTGCTCATGGTTAATTAAGGTTAAATGATTTGTTGTTTCAGACACTGAAGGCAAAGCCTGCACTGGTGACGATGCCACGAGGGCGGCGCAGAGCGAGGCTCCGGCAGCCGTGTGCCAGGCACTCACCTCAGAGGAGCAGCAGCAGGAGACCACAACTGCAGCCACAACCAACGTGACCTCCTTTGCTGAGGAGCTGCACCTGGATGAGCTGAAAGAAGATGCAGGTATTGGATATAAAACATGTTCAAAAAACTATGAAGTGCTATAAAAGTATTTCTGCTGAGGAGTCCAATATGTCAGTGCATTAAAGGGTCAAAGCACCTTGTTCAGCTCAGCCCCACACTAGGCTAGCAATTGGTACTTAACAGCAGTGATTTTTGAGACTTCTACCAAGCTGAGGACCTACACAAAGCTTGGCATGATGGGATTAGTTTGATTATGAGATGATCCAGCCTTGGCATGGTGCCCCTTTGGTATCAGTAGTGGCTGCTGTGAAGATGAAATTAGCTTCTCTTAAAAAGATTTCTTAACCTTCTGTTCCAAGCCTGAATTTGTTAGTGCTGGCTCAGGAGAACAATGTCAATACACAGCCCACACTGTCCATATCATCCCTCTGTCCCCAGCATGCTGCAAACACCAGTGAAGCTCCACACCAGGATCAGCTAAACCGAGCTCCTTTCATGCAGCTCTGCTCTGGTGAGCTCATCCATGACAGCTCTTCCTAGGGCCTGGAGCAGCCCGGCACAGCCCAGCAGCTGGAGGCTTCCATTCACTTCCTGACAACCAAGAAATGCAAAGCTGCAGAGATAATGCTTTATCCTGGTTTGTGGGGGCTGTCATATAGTGATTATGGATCTCCCTAGCCTCTGGTCAATCTTTACACCTTCTCCATCTGCCCTGGCTGCCTTTTTTTCTCTGTCCCACCCCTTCAGGCCGTGCCTTCTCTGGGGTCCCAGACCCTGGCTGTGTTCCCCAAGCCCACCCTGTCTGCTTCCACCCTCAGAATGAAAATCATCATCAACTGAGTCAAAACCCATTCATCTCCCTGTTTGTACAACAACCAGATTGAATCTTGACCAGATTACAGGTTTCTTTTCTTCTTTCTCTATTCCAGAGCATTTAATTCTGTATCACTAATGAAATTTCTTTCTGAACTTTTAATTCTTACCATTGGGACATACTATCATGGAAAGATAACACTAATAAGGTATTTAAGGTATCTTTCGTGTATTTAACCTTATGGCTCTGCATAAACTCATAGTGTGATTCAAAATTTACCTTACAATGTGTTCAAAATCATGTATTGAAGCTGTCAAAATCACCTAATTTCTTAGGTTTCTTTTCCTAATCCTAGTTCCTTTTATTGTCTCCCTGAAACAATCTTTCATGTCTTCTGTATTTCTTTTCCTCCATTTTTTTGAGGTGTCATTTTCCCAGGTTCCACAAAAATAACTGTGGGATTACATTCTCCTGTCTCCCTAGTCTGACAGACTCCAATTTGTAGGAAGTCTTTCTACCTCTCCTATTGGTGGCCTCTGGTCTAGCCTTTATGTGCTTATTTATCCCTGTCTGTACATCCTAGCATTCCTGTCTCCAGTGAGTGCAGCTGAAGGAATAAATTGGTTAGGAAAGCTCTTCAAAATTGTCAGAGTGTGCTGCTAAATTTATGATAATGTTGAGTTTTTTATAACATTTGCCCTTGGGCTCAATCGAGGCCTAATGCATTGGGTGTCTTTCCAGAAATTCATATGAATTAGTGACCAGCTAGAAACAAAATGGATGGATTTGCTTTATACCCAATGTGTTCTATGTCATCCTGAGGATGTGGGATAAAGGCCAAGGAGGGGAAGAGGAGGAAACACAATTTGCAGACTTCATGTTAATACACAGAAAAAGAACAGCCAGGGCACAAAGAGGGCAGTTTTTCCCACCTAACCTTGCCAGTGGGCTTGGGGAAAGCCCCAAGGGGAGGATTTCTAGTTGGTAATGAGGTGGCATTTTGACAAGTGGCACTCCATGAATAATTCTCTGTTCCAGCAGGAGCCTAGTGCTGAGCACTTGGAATACTTTCAGCAGGATAAAATTCACTCTGCAGTATGAAATCTCTTAATGGGTTTGTGTGCTCAGGACTCAGGTCTGCCTGACACCGCTCCCAGAGCAGGGTGGAGTTCAGGACCATAAAAGTCTGGCTGGGGCTGGGAGAGTTTGGGATTCACCTTCTCTGCAGCAGAGGCCCCACTGTAGCTGCTCCTCTGCTGTGCCAAGCAGCCCTTCCTGTCCCAGGACAGCCACAGATTCCAGGGGAGCCACTATCAGGAAAATCTTTGCTCCTCTCAGGGAAGGCACTCCAGTCTGACTGATTTTCCTCTCAAGCTTTTAACATCTACTGGGGCTCTTGATCTTTCTATAATGTAACCCACTAATGACTCTATTTTCCCTTCCTTCCTGTGCAGTGGGAACAAACACCCAAGTGATGTCACCCTGGAACAAGGCATTTCCCTAGAAGTACATTTAAAAAAAAATTTCCTTCTATAATTCACATAACTATCCCATACAGCAGCTTTCCTGTCATGACAAATTTCACAAGAACTCCTGTTAATGATGCATATTTATTCTTTCCTGTCTCTTTTGAATGATAAATACTCATTCCTCCCCTTCTAGCACACTCATTAATCTGTTTGTCAACAAATTAAATGCCATTATCTTGCCAATGCTATTGTTTCCAACTGCCTGAGTGCCTTGGTGCCTCCCCACGCACCCTGAGCACGAGGCTGCTGAATGTTCATTAATACAGAGAGTTTGAATTTCCAATGAGACACAAAACTGAGCCAAGAAAAGATTCATGCTGCAGCAGCTGTGGGTGCCACTGCAGCGAGATTTTAGGGGATGCCCTAGAACGGTTTGGAGGGAAAGGTACCCTGGTTAGAAAATCCAAAATGTTAAAAAAGGAGTGAGATTTGCTCAGGAGTTTGGACTTCTCTCATGTTCTGCATGACCCCAGCTCTGGATCCTCAGCACAGGAGGACATGGACCTGTTGCAGGTCCAGAGGGTCACCAAAAGGATCAGAGGGATGGAAAACCTCTCCTGAGAGGGCAGTCTGAGAGAGCTGGGGTCACCCGGCCTGGAGAAAAGAAAGCTCCAGGGAGATCTTGTTGAAGCCTTTCAATACTTTAAGGGAGTTTATAGAAAAGATGGGGACAAAATTTTTGGTAGGATCTGCTGTGGTAAAACACAGGGAAATGTTTTTAAACTGAAAAAGAAGATTCAGGCTAAATAAAAGGAAGAATTTTTTTACAATGAGGGTGGTGAAACACTGGACACACTGCCCACAGAGGTGTAGTTGTTTCATCCCTGGAAACACTGAAGGTCAGGTTGGATGGGACTCTGAGCAATTTGATCTCGTTGAAGATGTCCCTGCTCATTTCAGGGGATTGGACTAAATACCTTTAAAGATTCCTTCCAACACAAACTATTCTATGATTCTGCTTAGGAGAGATTTAAACACTCATCTCCCCCTTTGGATGAGTGCTGCCCCCCTCTGGGGCAGGAAAAATAACCCTCATGGCTACTGCTGAGTCCAGAGTGGCTGGAAATGCAGTTTGGAGGGAGCTTGGCCACAGATGGGATCAGATTCAGCCTCAAGCCTCTCTGTGGGTGCCCAGGCAGAGATCAGGACATGGAACAGAGTAAAAGCCCAGCAGTGAGGAGGCCCTGTGGGAGTCTGGGCACTGCCAGGCTGAGCAGAATTCAAGGATGCTAATTTTGGAATTCATCACTGAAATTCCACCTGTGCCCTGCTTCAGCTTCATGCCTTTCTGGATCTATTCCCCTGTGCCCTCATCACAGCCTGGTCAATTTGATGAACTGCTCAGTGATTCAGCCTGCACTAACTTTCACAGCTAAGTGCTTCTGCCATCCTTGCAGAGACAATCCTGAAATGAGCAGTGCTTCACCATCTCAGACTAGGGCTGTGGAGACTGATTTCTTCTCTTAAGTACTTCACCAATTCCCTGTTCCACTCTAACTGTTCAGATCCAACAGCAAACCTTTTTTGTGGCAGGTTCTTTTTGGTTATCAACTTTAACCTCAGGAAATGCTCGACAGCTCTGGAGTCAGGTACAGTGAAAGAAGACTCAGGAAGCAAGTTTAAATCATGTATTAAATAAGATAAAAATCACACTGGGAAAATAAACGCACACATCAACTACTGGAAAATCAGTTTTTAGGTAATATTCTGTGTTTGATATTCTTTGCCCTTGGCTGTGTGTTCCTCTTCTAGACAGAGGAGTACTCACCCAGGAACTGTGCCACCACAGCTGCGTGCTCTAAGAAATTCATTGCAGTTCTCAAAAGTTGCTCTGTCTTGCTATCCTCATTAATTAAAANAAAAAAAAAAAAGGAGAAAAAAGCTTTAGGGAAGTAAAGGAAGCTCAGCCATTTCTCAGGAACATCAAAACTAATATTTCCTCAATATCCTTGTACATTTTATTCTTCACCTGCCCTGGCTGGTTGGCTGTTTCACACAGTTCTTTCAGTGTGGAAAAGAAGTGTTTCTAGCAGTGTGCCATGTGTTCAGTTTTTCTGAATGTTCCTGGCATTGTCCCCTGGCCTATCACTATTAACTTCACGTTCCATTAATTATCTTCCCACTAGCCAAGAAACCTTCAGCACCCACGGAAGAACTGGAAGATGCCAGCCTGCCAGCATCTGAAGAGAGTCCACAAGCCTTACTTGTACCTGAATCCACAGATTCCCCCCAGAAGCAGCCAGAAAGAAACCCAGCACAGCTTCCCAGCCCTCCATTGCTCCCAGCTCCACCACCTAAGGCAATCTCCAAAATCACCAAGAGCATAACAGGTCAGTCATCACTGAAGTCATCAGTGAAGATTTCCCCATCCTTGATGTGTTGTTCACTCCACAGCATAATTAAATCCTTTCCTCATGTCTGCTTTCAAGCCCCAAATTGCTGAGAATGAGGCCAGTTATGGTGAGTGAGCAGCAACCACGTGTGGCTGCCTGATAACAATCCACTGATCTTTGTACTTCACATATTTATCTGAACCTCTCAGAGGATTATTTGTTGTGAGTTTATAGCACTAAACAGACATAAAACAAATCAAACCAACTGCAAACATCTGCTGAATCCCAGGCTCCTATTGATATGCCATAAAACACAAGGAAGATTTAAATGTTTTCATTACCTGGACTCCCACTGGAGAGCAGGACAGCAGCCAAAATCTAGTTCAGGTCAAAGGTTCTGCAGAGGTTTCTGTCTGAAGGGTTTGCTCTCTGGGGCATGTCTAAACTAGAGCTGTGAAATCTGTTCTGGTTAACAGAACACACAAGAGTGACACACCTGGCAATCCTCTGTGCCAGACCTCATTGAATATTTCCAAAAGCAATTCCCCTGGGCCTGATTTGCTAATGTATTGCCAATGTTGTTACATTTCTCAACATTCTGGCACTGCAGAAAGGGTGCTAAAATGAGGATGATTTTAGCTGGTTCCAATTTCAGGGCCTCTACATATGGTAAAAGCAGTTAAAGGGCCTTATTGCAAATGAGAATCAAGTCCTGACATCTAAATGTCAGATCTGTTGGATATTTAGACTTTTAAATGACAGCAATTATGTGAGCCCTGATTTGCATCCACACTCATCATCTGGCACAATGAGCAGGGTTTTCAGAGTCACCAGGAAACAAAACACAGGGGGGCTCTGTGACCTGACCACTGGGGCTTATTGAAAATATTGAGGTTTTCAGTCTCTTTGAAGAAAATTACAAGTATTTGTTTCCCATGGAAACAATTCATATTGTTTCTGTGCCTAAAAGCTGTAATAACTCAAGTGGGAGCTGGATTCAAAATGGTGTTTTAGTGCTCCTCAGGAGCTGCTGCTCAGGTTATTTCACTGTCCTGTGCTATGGGTGAGGTTCCATCCTCCCCTTCCACCCTGTGAGAGGACCAGGCAGCCCAGGCCCCCTGTGCCTTTGCTCAGCTGAGGAGAAGGCCATGCTTGGCATCAGATGTATTTGGAAACCTGACCCACGCAGGGTAAAGAGATTACACCTCCACCAAGCACTTCAGAGCATTTAGAGTTCAGACATTTTGCTGCTTAACCCAAGTGTTTACTGTAGCATCTGAGATATTTTGAGTTTTGGTATTTAATTCTCATTTACATCTTTCACAAAGAACAACTTTCAATTTTCTCAATGACTCCAGTAACTCTAGACCCTTTTCCACTAGTGATTATACATGTTTATTTTTGTGGGGATGTGGGGGCAGTGCTAAGTTAAAATTAAACAAATACCGTCAGTGAGTGAAAGGAAATACAAAAGTGTAGGGCGAGAGAAAGGCCGATTATGAAAGAAAAGGAAGATGAAGAGGTTGAAAAGCTCTTTTGTGTTTAGTTTTTCCCCCCCTTAACAATGCTAGAGATGCTGTCAGCAGAGGAGTGAGGAGTAAGTCAAGCAGCAATTAATCAGAGAGAGGAGGAACAGGGCAAGGTGCCAAGACATCACTTTGCAAGATTATTCACTGAACATCTGTCATTAAGACAAATAAGGTGTGATCTCAGGAAATTCTCAATATTGTCCCAAGCTGCAATGAGGACGAGATTGGCCCTTGACCTGTTCCAGGAACAAGCAGCTGTAAAGACAAAACAAAGTCTTCTCTTTCCCTGCTTTAGGGTTGAGCTGAAGCCTGGCTCCTGCTCTGAGGAAACACAGAGCAGAGGATAAATTGGCTCAGGGGGTGGTTCTGTCCATCCCCTCAGGCCATGACTCAGTGGGCAGCGATTGATCAGAAATGTGCTCTGTCCATCTCCACAGCAGCACAGAACCAAAGCACCCCTGAGTGCCAAAGCCCATCCTTGCCCAGCAGAGCCTGGTGGCCCCTGGCTGGAGCTGCCAGCCTGACCAGTGCAGGAGGAGCTAGGAAGGGGTCTCAGACACTGCACATGGGGCACTTTGACTCTTGGAGCAGTGCCCTGAGCTTTCAGACCTTCCAGATTTTAAACAGGGTAAGTCCTGGGCTAGTTTGAACCCCATCTCCTCTCTGCATAGAAGAGAACAAAGCCATTGCTAAGGGGTCTGGGCTGGAGGGACATAAATGTACACAAACACCCTCCAGAGATGAAAAAAAAAATAATGTCAGACCTTCCTTAGAACAAGAGAGATTTTATTCTGGATGCAGCTTCTCTCACTGAAGGATGCTCTCCTCTCCTCACCCACAGAAAGAGACCAGGCTTGGTGTTGCCACACTCAGATATCCAGTGTTTGACTCTGATTATGATTTCAGGAGCTCTTAAGCAAACTTAGGAAAATGCATGTTTTTGGTTACCCTTATGCAGGATGCTGAGAGGAGATATTTAATAGCTGAAGTTAATATTTTTTGCCTTCTCCAGTTTTCTAGCAAGTTACCCTGCTAACTGGAACCAAGTCCTTGTTACAGGACTACTTCGGGATAATCTTTGCCCAAGCACTTGTTTTTCTCTGCTATAAATTGAAGGATTTATCTCAAAAATAAAAGAAAAAAAAAAAAAAAGGAAAAATTACCTGTGAAAACATGTTTGTACCAAAGCCGTGCAAGCTGTGCCAGTTTAAATTCCTGTGTAAAGCACTAGGTGGCAACAAGGGACAAGAAATACTCTGGGATGAGGCGCTCACATTGGATTTATCCACCCAGCCGAGCTGCTGGTGTAAACAACTCCATATGCCAGAGGCTTGGGACACGGATATAGGGGAGAGGGAAAGAGGAAGAGGACTGCGGAACAGAAAAACTAATCAGCATCATTTTCAGGCCAGATGTTCAGTTATGCTAAGGGATATGTGAAGCCACCAAATTTACAACCAGGGAAATGTCCACTGTGCTTCAGACTCCAGTGCTAGGAAATGTATAAACCAGTCTAAATGCATAACTCTAATTTCAGACAAAAGGTTTATATTGCATAGAAAATGGTTGGATCTGGGGCTAAAAAGAGATTAGATTGCCCCACCTTTCTGTTTTCTTGTTAGTGCTCAGTACCCCATCTTTCATTTGGATGTCATTTGGCAAGTTTTGTTATGCAAACATTATCCTCATATTCTAATGGTTTTGGCATTTTCTCCACGGGCATATGAAAGGCAGAGGCCTGGGCTGTGCAGCAATCACAGAGGAGCAGCTAATAGACACTGGTACATTTTGTGCAGACTCAGAACCACAGGGCATAAATTTTAATACAGTCTGCCAGAGTCCAGCAGAGAAAATGCTGGATTGGAAAGCCACCACAGCCCAAGCCTTTGGTGCTTAGGAGCAACAGTGTGGGCAAGCACAAATGCAGAGGTGGGCTGGGAAAAAGGAGAATCTGATCCTGTGAGAAAAGGGAAATAGGAGAGACATCTGTTTTGTTACATTAAAGATCTGGAGTGAAGCAGCAAGAGCCTTTTGAACTCAGTTACTCAACCAGTTACCTCACAGCAGGAGCAAAACATCACCATTTATGCTCTTTTCAATACAACAAATTATTTTCAGTGCAGACTCTGTGGGGGAAAAAAAAAAAAAAAAAAAAAGCATTGCACAACTCCTTCCCCTCTTATGTTTTGACAGCAGGAAGTGAAATGGATGATCCAGCCATGAAATCTCCTCCTTCCACCATCCTGAAGAACTATGTCATTGTGGGTTCCTCCCAAATCTCAGGACAAGCTGCCCTCTTCCACCCCTCTGGCCAGAAAAGCTCAGAGCCCCATGGCAGAGGCCAGGTAACAACGCCCACCGGTTCCCCTCACCTGGCTGCCGTTCATCTGCCTTTACCTCCCAGCAGAGTCATTGAGGAGCTGCACAGGGCTCTGGCCACCAAACACCGGCAGGACAGGTACCTACAGCCTCCAGGCTCAGGGCTGCATGAGGACACTCATCCCACCACATCATTCCTGGAAAATGTTCCTATCCTCTTGTTAGAGCTTTAATTGCTGCTACAGCTTGGGTTTGCCTTCCTCGTGATGTCACTGCTTGGAACAAACATCCCTGGTTAATGTGCTTAATTTGGCTACTTCATTGTGTGTTCTTCCTTTGTAAGGAGGCTGCTGTGGCACAGGGGGAGGTTTTCAAAGGGGTAGAATCAGGTGATAATCCTTGATCTACTGCAAAAGAAAACCTTCCCCACAAGATACCAAGTTAGAGTAGCAAAGGCACATCCTGCTCCAAGTACTCTACACACGAGAAGTGCTGCAATTTCTGTGTCTCTTGGCTGACACAGGAGCACAAGATCCATTTTTAATAGAAATGTTTTTGTGGGAGTACATTGAGTGCTTTACCTGGGTTTTTATAAGCCCTCCTGTGTAGCAGAGGAGGACAGAAATAACCTTTGCCATCCCAGAGCTTTGGAGTGAAGTTGGTATCATTTCTCAGTTCCCTAACAACTACTGCCCCAGGGAACAGATTCACATGATGTCATTTCCAGGCACTGTTAAACCTTTGTCATGATCATACAATATCACATGAATGGTCATATTTCATGTCATGCATGTTTTACATTAGAAGGATATGTTGTCGTGGGGTTTTTAATCACTGCAGTATATCTTGTGACCATATATCAAAGAAAAAACATTATTCACCACCCCTCCATGTCTTATTTTAATGGCAGAGGCAGGAAAGTAGATCCACATTAGCCACTCTCCACTTGAAAATGCCATCCTGTGTTGGTTCTTGCTGAACTCCCTGCCCTGCCCTTTATGAGCTACAGGACATTTTTCTCATTCTATGTAATTTTCTACTGCAGCAATAAAACAGTCTTTGTAAAATCTGGGCTGTGCATCTTCCACCCACAGCTTCCATGGAAGAGAAAGCAAAGGGTCTCCAAAAAAAAGAGTGGATGTCCGTCCCTCGAGAACATCGAGCATGGAGCGCAACAAAGAGAAGGAGAACTCGCTGAGTTATGGCAGTGACTCAGAAAACAAGAGGAACTCAGTTAAAGAGTCAGATGAGAACAAAGAAAACATGATCATGAACTCAGAGCTCAAGGAAGAGTCTGTTTTTTATCAGGATGAGGAAGTTTTGAATGACTCTGTTATTTCTGGTAAGCAAAGTCACTGTATTACAAAGACACACTCTCACAACAGAATGCTGTAAAGGCAGGAGAGAATATGGAGAAGGATAAATTCCTCTACTGTCACACCAGCTTTTGAAGGAGCCCTGGTGAAAAGCTAAATTGGAGTCACAGTGATTGTGATTGTACGAACAGAGCACTCCCAGACATCCCATTGTAGGCAGCCAGAGCCTTCTGTACACCCAGTGCCAACGCTGGCCATGATTTGGGGTTTCACAACTATTATTCCATGCAGTGATTGTACATGGAAAAGTGGTAGAGATCAATCTAGGAAGGACAAACATGTAGAGAAAATATCATAAGGAATAAAGTTTCTCTCCATTTGGTCTATTTTTCCTCTTCTTGAGACATATGGGGAATGCATTTTATGATCCTGTTCAATTCTTTAAGTGAGCTTTGGCAAAATAATCAGCTCCCATTAGAAAATTTGTCATTCAAGGTTTTTAATGTTTTCCATGTTAGCAAGACAGATTCAATCTGGAATGAATCCTTCACTCTCTTCATGAATGCATTAAAAGAAGGCAAGCAGAGAACAGTTTATCAAATAATAATTGTTATAGCAGATGAAAGATGAATTTTAAAAGGTGTCTTTGAAAGCATGAGCCAGCAGACAGGACATAAGTTCTGCTGCTGTGTCTTCAGACACCAAGTAACAGAACAGACTCCTGAGGTAAAAGAAAATAAAAAGAGTGCCTTGCCTAATTGCTGTTCATTTAAGGACAGCTTAAAACACAAAAACCACCTCTTAAGTTCTATTTTTTTTTTCTGGCTATGTGTGTAAAAGTGGCCTATTTTGATTAAAATTCTAAAAGCTAGAGGCAGTCAGGCAAAAAATACATTATTCCCTACAAGCAAAACCAAATCTGAATATCTAACTATTGAAGGTGAATCTCTCTATATTTAACAAATAATTGTTCATTATTGTGATGATAGGAGGGCACTGGTTACTGTACAAGTTTCAGTGATATCTAGAAGCACCTCTGGGCTTTCCACAATAAGTGCTTGAGTTCTGGAAAGTTCCTGCAGCTGAAGGACAGTGGTGGTGTACTGGGGGTAGCTGAGGCCACTTAAGGAAAACAGACCTGTTTGAAAGATATTTTGGCATTATTGTGGCTGCAACAACAGAGCTGCTGGGCACAGAGGGTACCGAGCTCTGTGACTGATGTCCAGTCAGAGCAAGCTGGGACATTCCCAAGGCATTTCTGGTGTGGAGCATTCCCTCAAGTGCACCCTGCACATCCCAGAGCTGCAGTAGCCACAGGGACAGCATCAGAACAACTCCCTAAACATCTCCAGATTCCTTCTAGTTCGAAGAAATCTGGGCTGGTTTCCAAGTCAGGGAGTAAAACTATCCATTAATCCCCAGCTGCTTTACAGTCCCTGTACTGCCTTAAAAAGTCACCTGCTCTGCCACTGCCACCATGGCAGGGCACAGTGCCACAGCCCTGTGGCTACAGGGAGGTACAGACAGGTCACATCACTCAGGAAAAAGTGAAGAATTGTGCCTTGGTTTTCCATTCCTACTCAATAAATCATTTTTTGAAACCTCTGAAAATGCAAGGCGAGAAGAGCTTAAACATCCAGGTTACTAGAACGTAGCCCACAACTGATAACTGCAATCGAGGTCTGTGCAGCATCAGGCAGTGTTGGGATTTGCTTTTTGATTGAGAGAACAGTGACTATGATAAAAAGAACAGTAAACATGCAGGAAATCAAATGTCATGGTTGGACTGAACTAAAACAGGAAGTTTTTGCAGGAACCTGCAGCCCGAACATGGAATAGGTGTGACAGCAGAGGTGTGATAATCACGAAACAATCCAGGCAAGATCCTGCCTGAGATGGATGGTCAGGGGCCAGACTGGCACTGAATGTGCCTGACTGAGCAAGAAAAATAACCCCTAGAAAAAGAATACTTAAGTAAGGGTGTTTGCAGGTTCAGTTTCTACTCAGGTAGTGATCAGGAAGGAATTTGCCTCAGGGTGCTGAAAATGGATGTGGGGAAGAACAGCTTAGGACTTTATTTTCTCTTTGTTCTATAGTTTTGTTTTATTCATGAGCACTTATTCTCTTCTAATATTTAGATTTTGCATGTATCTTTGCATTTTAACCTGTTCTGGTAAATTATGTTTCATTATGAATAGACCACCTTTGACTGACAGGGGGAGCTGACACTGTTAATTAGGATTTTGACCCAAATTCCTTTAAAGTCAACGACAAAAATCCTATAGATTATATCACTTTCCATGCCCCCAAGGTGCCCTGCCCTGGGACACTGCACTGTCATCCTCGTGCATTCTCTCCACAGAAACCTCCTGACATGGCCAAATTCCTCTTATGACCTCTTAAAAATACTCAGGAGAAATTTGGAACGTGTGCAGGGATACCCAGGAGTTTTCTAGCCCTTCCTTTAGGTTGTTTCCAGCAGGAATTCTGTTGGTTCCTCTGCACCCACTCCCAGCATGGTGGAGGCTTGAGAAACCCTGTCAGAGTCCCAAGTCTGTGGCTTTGTGAGCCAAAAGCTTCTGATGGAGTCAGATATTGAGTTAGCAGAAGGCTCAGTGTGGCAGCAGCCAAATCATTTAACTTCCCTTCCCATCTGTTAAATGTATATCTGCTACTTCAGACAGGGCTGTGTGCTTTAATTTAATTAATGCTTGCAACAGACTGTGAGAAGGTTTCAAGGAAGGTGCTAAATAAGGGCACAGCTTTTAGGCTCCAGAAAGGGGTTTTGAGCTGATTATGGTTTCTGAAAAGTTTAACTTTAGATCAGTGCAACTACCAAGAGACTTTTCACTGCTCACACAGGGAAACCAAAATTAGTCTGCCCCACTTTTTCCAGCAGGTAAATGTGGGAAGGAGGTTGTACAGATCCCTCCCTCTGCATAAAGAAATTTGAGATCAGTAGTAATAATAATAATGGAGGTCCACAGATCCCCAGCAAATAAAACCCCAGTATTTGGGAATGAGAACCTATATAGGATTTAGAATCTTTAGCATCCTTTAAAAAACAGACTTTAATCCTATCTCAAATGCCAAACAAAAATACCAATTAAATGTCATTTTCTTTAAAAATGAGGTGACCTTCTCTAGAAAAGGTGAAGCATTAAATGGAAAAAAAAAAAAACAACAAAACCCTTTAAAGCAAAAAGGAACCAAAACAAAATAAGCTTCTATTACACACCCTGCTCCCAAGATGAAACAAAGATTTAACTGCAGTTCCTGCATACCTTGAGGAAAATGTTCCCTCTGCATTTGCAGTGGTTTTGTGTCTGAGCCCTGTTCAGCTGCAGTGCTGCTTTCTGACATGAATGTGTACAACCCTCCCTGCACAGCACCACACAGATCCTGTCACCCAGTGCCATTTGTGCCCTCAGAAGTTCCTGTTTCATCCCCACGAGCTGCCTTTCTAACAACTTTCCTTTCAACGCATGTCCCAGGTACTTTGCCAAGAAAATGCAAGAAAGAACTGCTGGCAGTAAAACTACGGAACAGACCGAGTAAGCAGGAGCTGGAAGACAGGAATATTTTCCCAAGGAGAACAGATGAGGAAAGACAGGAAATCCGGCAGCAGATTGAAATGAAACTCTCAAAGTAAGTGTTGTGAATGAGAACAGGGAGGAGCCTCCCTTTACAATGGAGCATCCTCTGAGCCTGTCACCCACCCCAAGGTCCATTGCCTGCAGGGAACCATCCACAAACCAATACAGAACGTTTTCAGCTGTCAGTCAGCCACAGGAGAAAAAGTCTTAACTCCCTCTTCAGTCAGGATTGCCTTGATTTCAAGGGAAAACCAGACAAAAGTCAATTTGGGGAGACAAAATCCTGCCAAATCTACCTGCAGCTCTACTGCTGCAATCAAGATTTGGAGGTCCTCCAGGAAACCCAATGTTTTAATAAAAATAGTAGTATAATTATTTATCAACCTGATTTGGCTTTGTCAGCTCTAGCTGAATAAGGCAATAAAGGCAATTGTTAGAGCTGCGTATTTACTTGCCCAAGGGAAAGCTGCTGCACTGGTGGCTGCACTGGTGGCTGCACTGGTGCCTTAAGGCAGAAGCAGCATTGCCTCACCTGGGGAAGGTGCCTGTGTAAGTCCAGCTCAGGCACAGCAGGGATGCTCTGGTTTTGATCAGTAACCAGGGCAACAGGGAGAGCTGGGAGAGAAACACCATCACTGTGTGTGCAGCCTAAAGCAAAGACTGAAGGTAACTGGGAGGCTCAGACTGCACCATTTGGGTTTTGTGTGTGCTTTTTTAAGAGCTGCATTTGGATATCTGCAAACATGAATATTTTAGAGGAGACAAAGTGGCTTTTTGAATAATCTGTGCTGCGCTGCCCACACAGGGACAGCAAGC
Source organism: Cisticola juncidis (assembly GCA_013400215.1). NCBI lineage: Eukaryota > Metazoa > Chordata > Aves > Passeriformes > Cisticolidae > Cisticola > Cisticola juncidis. Next base: position 976,036 of record VXBR01009962.1, on the reverse strand, counting down.
ACTGCTCACCGCCAGAATGCTTGGAATCAAATGGGGAAACATGAATAGGAGTTCATTTTCAAGGCTTATTAAATATTAAATATCTCATGCCTCTCCTGAAAGAAACATTTATTGATATTTAGACTAACTCATTCATGTGCATGCTTTTGATTAAACTTTACCTCTGGGGACAGGGAATGAGAACAAATGTGTGGATCAGAGCACAATCCTAATGGACCAGAGTGTATGGAGGAGATCATCTCTGCCTTCACCACTCCTGCCCTCAGCTAAGGAACAAGCTGCTGAGGGAACACAGAGGGGTTTGGGGTGCCCTTCATGGTGCCCCTCCAACAGCAGGGAAGGAGTTCTGGTCCCTCCAGTGTCAGTGACTGCACAGCAGCACTTTGCACCCAAAGGGGAGCAGTGCTTTGTGCCAGGGGCTGCTCAGCTCAGTGCAGGTGGCAGACCCTGCCACAGAGAATGTGCACCCAGACAAGCAGAAAAGACTCCCCTGCAATGTACACTGAGTTCCAAGAGTTAAAGACAGAGCAGATCATAGGTGTGTCCCATTTATCACCTTAGGAAGCAAAGATGGGTTTTGATCATCCTGACCTTGCAAGCCTTGTGCATGCATTTGAGGGAAATACTTTATATTGCACCCCAATATTCTTAATTCCATTATTTTGGCCATTCAGTAACTCATGAGATCTCTTCATATATCAAGAACCTAATTTAATTGCTTTAAAATACACAAAAAATAGTTTCCACCCCACTGCACCCCTAAAACCAAGTTCAACCATCACAAACTATTCACTGAATGAGAAGATTGTAATTTCCAGCCCCATCTCATATTGCTGAAATGCCTAGAAGGTCACATCTCCTTCAGCCCTGTCTGATTTCTCTTGGTGTGAAAGGTCTGATGGAATTGCAGCTTCAGCTGCTGTAACTACAGCCTTTACCCCTTCATTTTCATTTGCCATTTGTCTTGCTTAATAATGAGCCTAGAGAAATACTGTAAGGATTGCATCCCTAGAGCCAATGTCAGTGCAAGGGCTTGCAGGGGACACTGCTGGACAGGTGAAAGGGGCCGGTCACCACCAGGAGGCAGAAATTTGCTGCTCAGGGAGCCTCCCCTGCCTGCTGTGATCTCATGAGGCAATCTGGGGTGCAGCCCATCAGTGTCACTGGTGATGTCTGGAGGATGGCTAAAAGCCATCTTTGTTCCAAGTGTTGGAAGCCAGGCTTTAATTTGGTTCCTTTTCCCGGAATGTGGAAGCTTGAGCGCATTTCGGGGAACAGACGGCTCAGAGATTTCTGGAATGGCCAGGAAAGGCAAAACAGATTGGGAGAGTCTCCCACACAACTTCCAGCACATATGTGCTGGCAGAGCTCAGCCTGCCTCAGAACTCATCCACCAGAATAGAACATGACCGTGCAAACAAGCTCAGGTGGTGGATGAATGCAGGAAAATATTTACAACACCAGGAAGAGCAAGTGGGTGTCCAAAAAACCCAACAGCCAACCAACAAAGTAAAAATGAATTCTGGCAAAGGCCAAAGAGCCAAAGCCTGAGAGACATCCCTTTGGAATTTCTGACTAGGACTCACCCCATGAAACCCAGGCCACCCCAGAGCCCACACTCAGAGCAGAGCCTGGCTGTGGTGTGGAAATGAAACCAAACTGGGAAGAGTGAAATTCTTGGATGAGCTTTTGAGGTGTTTGCACTCATTCATTTCACTGGTACTTGTCTCTGTGTGACAACTTGGAGGTTTATAGCTAAGGAATGTGGTGCTGGGGTGGGAAGTGCTGCCTGGGACATGGGATCCAGTAGGAATGTCTGTTCTCTGCAGGGCTTTGCCACTACCTGTGCAGAAAAGAGCAGCACTTTGCTGCTGCTGCTGTAATAGTAACACTTAGATAACAGCAAATCATGAGTCCATGTGTACCATCAGGCTATAGATCTGTGTTTAGCACAAAGAATGATCTGTGGGCAGATCAGCAAGTAGTTATTCAATGGCTGAGTGCATAAGAATGGCCCATAACCAGGCAGTTGTTATCAGGGTCGATATTTTTCAGCACAGTTGCAGGGGTTTGATGGTCTGTAGCTGTCTAGCAACTTGCCTCATCCCCACAGGAGACACAGCCTCGCTCTGTACTCTGGAGGGAAAGATGTACTGACATAGATAACGTGGAAAATACACCAAATAATGGTGTTTATATAGCTTTAAAATGGGGAGACGCAAGAATAGCATCCTCTCAAAACCACTATTATTTAAGTGGTTCTGGTTGTAACACATTTCAGCAGTAGATGTGAACCTGCTGAGAAAAAGCAACTCTTTGCTATCACTCTGATGGGTGTTTATGAAGTCAAGGCTAAACCCCCTATTTCCCTTCACTTTCCCACTTGTTCCATCTCAAAAGAGAGACTGGGAAATTCTGTATTTTGAGACAAATTCTACTTTTACAGCAGTGCAAATCTACAGACTTCAGATTTATTATTGACTGACAGCAGCGCGAGAAGAGATTCCAGGATTCATTTATGTGCATCGCTGCTTTTGAAAAGTGTATTTCCTGTATTTTGTGCTCCCAGCCAATTTAATCCACCACTTGTTGCCGTGGAAACGTGGACCTTCCCCTCCTCCTCCATCCAAAACGGCAGCATTCCAGTTTTCCCTGTGCTGTAGTGCTGCTCTTACTGATCCATGCATCCCCAATGCCTCAGAGCACGGTGTACACTTGGAATACTCACTGTGCATTGCCTAATGCAACAGGTCTTGGTACCATTATTATGTGTTCAGAGCACAGATAATAAGCCCTCAATGGAATTCAGTGAATTGAGAGCTGGTTTTGTGTCACGAGGCAGAAAAGATATTTGCAAGTACGATTGTTTGCAATATCTGCTTCCTGTCTCACAGACACGCTTTGTTCTAGCAGGGGTTTCAGCTGGGGGAGGGAAAGACTTGCTAGACTGAAAGGTGACTCAGGAAAAGGTGGTTTCATTAATTTTGATATCTGTTTAGAAAGATAATTTTTGGAGTGCCTGAGTGGCTCGTGCTTCTTGAGAATATAACCACAGTTAAAGACACTCCAGTATAACTTAATGTCTCAATGAAAATACAATTTCCTGGCAAAGATTATACTTGTAATATTCTCTTCATGTGCTGCTTCACCTCCTCTGGTATTTGTACAAGTACACAAGATGCGTGAAGTGGCACTTAAAAGATGATGGGGACAGAATTAAATACAGAAACGTGGGCAGGGGAGTCAGACAGGAAGAAGGAAGGGTTTGTGTCCACAGAGAGGAACCAAAACTTGAGCACCTCAAGCTGATCTTTACCACATTGAAAACATTGGCTTGGGTAAGTGGATGATGCTGGGGCCAGGTTTCCTGGCAACAGAATGTGAAGAGGAGGCATCTTCATTCAATTGTTACCACATCTGGAATCTGTAGCTGTGGTGTGGCCCGAGGTTCCTGGTGAACATTTTCGAGTTGACTCACTCAGGAACTGCAGATGTAGCTAAAAGCACACCCAGATGAGACCCTGGTTTGTCCCTCAGGTAACAGAGTGTGAAGTTCACAGCGCTCTGGAGGCAGAACAATACCAAGGAAAAAGCACTTCAGACTGGCAGCCTAAAAGCAAAACAGCACCACAGCTCAGCACAGAGCACTCACAAGGACAATTTCACCTACTGAAACACAAAAGCTGTACCATATTTCCCAAGGACAGCACAGCCAGTGCCACTTCGCCACAGAAATGTCTCAGAGCAGCTTTGCTCACTGAAAAGGCATCAGCCCCTCAGACTGAGACATTCAGCAGGGAACTGGGCTGAACTTTGGGGAACATTCTGTTTAGATACACCAAAAAAAGTGGTGTGTGGGTACATGTACAAACTACTGGTATCCCTAATGCAGAGGTTTTGGAGATGCTGAACTGAGCCCAGCCTAAGTTCACCTGGAGATCAGCAGGGGGTTTTTAGGTGAATCTCCAGCTGTGCTCCAACTCCCGGTCACTGGACTAAAAATCAGGGAACTGCCCTAATTTCAGAAGGCTGGGAAGACTCGACTCAGATTCATTGCAGAGACAGAAAGGCAGGGGGGCAGGTACAAAGTCCAGATCAGCTGTCAGCACTAATTAGCTGTGTACAATTTAATGCATTTCATTATTGGGCAGGCACCATCCAGGTAACCGTTCTCTCTGATGCTAAAAATAACGCAGCGGGCGCAGCGTGGGCGTGTGTGCACGGCTCAGCTCCTCACACAGACAGGAGCTAAATATAGAGCCACAATTTCATTCTGTGGGCGTGTGGGAGCCCAGGGAGTCTCCCGTCTCCTCGCTCTGCTCCAGCAAGATGTGATGCTGGCAGGGGGACCAGCTGCTGTCAGACCTGCTCATGGCTGCAGGATTTTATTAGGGGCTTGCACAGCACCCATGTGCTCAGTGAGGAATTGGGATTTTTTTTTAATGGTTTGCCCCTTTGCAGATATAGCCTCTGCTTTTCAGGCTATGGAAAAGAAAGATATTCTGAAGGAATGGGGTGAGGAGCAGTAGGAAGAATGGAGGAAATGCAAGTGAAGCTGAGATTTTTTTTGGTGCTGCCTTCAGGATTAAGGAGTCCAGATCCCAAGGCATTAATATTCCCTGTGCTCTTCCTTGGTGTCAGGCAGTGGCACACAGCTGGAAAGGCTGTTGTGAACACAGTGACAGACAGCACTGGCCTGGTCAAGGGGCTGGGGGTTAGTGCTTGCTGCCAGAGCTCCTGAGACAGCCTTCAGTGGCAAAAATCAGGAGGAAAGGGAGAAGACTCAAATGTCATTAGCGTCTCCAAGCAATAAGTTCAGACTCCTGTTTACGTGGCTTTTCACATCCAAGGGAGCTGCAGTGCATTTCCAGCAAAGGATTAGAGAGGGTTCAAGTGCATCTGTACATGCTGTACCTTGACTACGCTGTCCCCTTGTCCCAGTGTGTGAGAAAGATTTGTTCCCTTTCAGGTATTAAACCCCAAGAATAGAATGAACCTCACTAACACCAATCCCTCATCAGCAAGTGAACCTGACCTCCCCGAATGTGTGATCAAATCAGGCCCTCTGGACAGAAGCTCTTAAACCAGAGGTGCTTCCCTGCTTAAGCAGTGCTTGCACAATTAATTATGGAGTACCCAGTCAGCTCTGGGCAAGAGCCATGATCTGCAGCTGAACCAGAATGAGCAATTTGCTGTCTCAGGCCAGCCCACAGCTCGTCTGGCAAGAATTTTTGAACACACTAATTTATTTATAAAGGCTTGAAACAGGCTTGCCTTAGTCCTGTGTTATTTTCTGGTTTGAACACATGCACACGACCCAGAGCTGCTCTCAGTGCAGCACTGTATTGCTGAGGACTCAACATTCACCCCCTGCTGAAAATGGGGGGTATTTGTGCAAACACGAGGCATTGTCACTGCAGAGGCAGTAAATTCTGCCAGGCAACAACATGAAATTCCAAATTCCCAGTGCACAACTGATTGAAGGTTGTCTTCTGGGAAGACACCATCTCCTCACACTGCTCTGTTCTGCTTCCCTGGCTCGGTGCTGGGAATTCCTAATCAAACCTGTTTTCTACAGCACAATGAAGGCGAGGGCAGCAGGTCAGAGCACAGCAGGTAAGGGAAGAGCAGAGCAGCAGGTGGAAACACAGATAGGAACATACAGGGCCTTTTCTGGGACACACAGTCAATTCCTTGAATAGATCTGGCGTAAGTGGCACAAGTAAAACTAGAAATAAAAAAATCAGAGCGCAGAAAACCGTAAGTATCACAGGGGAACATAATCACATAAATAAACTTGCGGGAAAACTGCTTAAGCAAGTGTCATTGAATAAGGAAAAAGCCATTTTGGGAAGAAAACAGTGCACTTGTTTTGCCCTGCCAACCCGCCCACTAACAGCAGCACATGCTCGGCTCAGATCCCTTCCCAGAAACTGGGCACCTCCACACGCCTGAAGATCTGGGCTTTACCCCAGTGCTGAGAGAAGCAGTCATAAACCAAAGAGGAAATGCATAAAATGCCAGTAATACTCTGTAATGCTTCACCTTACACTGGATTATGATTCAGGTCCTTGAGCTTGTGTGGGTCTGCAGTACAAGTAATTACAGAAAGAAATTACTTTAATTTAATTTGCAGAGCTTAATCAATAGAGACCATAGTAAGCTGCTCTGGTTGTCACAGTGATTTGTGCTGTTGTGGGATGAAAACCTGACCAGAACAAGGTGCTGTGACAATTGTGAGCTCCTGATAACACAAGGGCTGGGCAGGAAGGGATTCAGGCATTCACAGTGCCAGCCCTCACTTTGTATAGGCATGGTCACTGTGTCACTGAGAGGATTTAGGATTATGTTTTTTTGGGTTAGATCTATTAATGAAATTCAGGAAAAAATGTTTTCTGCACTTAAAGCCAAGCACTTACTTCACTTAGTTGGAACAGAAGCCAGATGGGATGGACAGTGTGTATCTGAAAGGCTGTGAACTGTATAAGCACAGTCACAGCCAGAAAGGGGTTTGGCTGCACATTTTTTAACACATCCATTTCAGATGTGCCACTTTGAAAGCATTTGAGAAGAGATGGGTAAAGTTTGGATGTTGTGTTGGTTCTCCTCCCAGTTGTCTTTTAAACCTAACAGAATTTATAGGCAGACTGGATATCAGGGTGGCACCATGACTGTTGCAGTGAATTGCCTGCAGAATACCTAAATGGTCACTTCTCCCACAAAATCTGAAATGTTGCTTGGTCTGGAGAAGAAAAAATCCTCCTTACTGTGCAGGGCCACAGCTGCACACACTGTCCCTGGGAGCACAGCTCTGAGTTATCCCTGCTTTATGGGGAGGGTTCTGAGATTAATCACCTGTACTTTCCCATGAAGTACTCGATGATATCTTTGGGCTCTTCCAAGAAAACTCAGTACATGTGTCTCAGTACATGTGATCCAAGGAAACTGTAATTCATACCCTGCAGTTTCTGGTTCACTAAATTCTGTGAGTTACTACAATTCCCTCCTCCTGCAGCTCTGAGCACAACTTCTGTAGCCTGGTTCATTCAGGATCTCAATTCCTCCAGGAACAGAAGGCTTGGGCTTGCTGCTTTCATATGGAAAAATCTGGGTCAGTCTGGCACAGTTTCTATGTTTTTGAAAAAATTTCAGAGAAGGTGAGGGAGGAAAAAAAATGAAAGAAATAAATATTTAGAAAACAGAAAGTGGTGGAAGGAGAGAAAACAGGTCAGAACAGAAGGTCACTGATTTTCCTCAATAGATGATGTGCAATTGTATCAATTATTAAAACATGGATCTTAGCTGTGTTTGCCTGTGCCCACCTGGCAAGCTGCAGCTGTACAAGGAGCTACTTGAGCCAGCCAGAGCACTGCAAATTTCCTTCAGGATCTGTTTTTCAGTATAATTAACTCATCCAAGTGCCCAGCACACCTCCTTGACCTCTGCAGACTCCGGGGAGTGTTTTTTTCCTGGAAAGTACTCTTCTAGCTTTTCCCTTAGCTCTCATATGTAACACACCAGAAAACAAACCAACCAACCAAAACAAGGACTTTCAGGTTTATAAATCCATGCTCATGGTTTTATCCAGTGAAATTAAGAAGAAATGGACCACACCTTTGGGGGTTGAGGACCTCCTTGTGTTGAAAGTCCACTTATGCAGTGGATGTCAAGGCAACTGGGAAACAAGAACCAGTGAGCTGGAAAAATCTGAGTCTCTAATCACATTAGAAACAAGTGCTGCAATGATGTGTCACTTATTTTGTTTTCTTAAAGCTATACAGAATACTACTCACGCAACAAACAAAGAGCAGAATAAAACCTGAGTGCCTCACTGCAGGAAAAAACCCTCTCCAAACCAAGACTTCATGGCTCACAGATGAGCCACCAATGTCATTTGCTTGAGATGATCATATTCATTAAGCAAATTAAATTCTGAATGAATTAATACTTCATTAGTTTCTCAGAAATTTTGTTTAAAAAAAAATTAAAGCCAGGCCCTCTCAGCAGTCTCTGCAGAAAGTATCTGGCCTGCTGCACAGAGATCAGCCTAATTTGAGGGTGTCTGCAAAAGCCACATTCTGGCCAGGCTACACTGCAGCCTTGTTCTAATCATCCCTGGGAGTGGCTGCAGGTCCAAATACCACCCAGCTGGGGAAAAATCCTCCTTCTCAAGAAAAGGTTAAACAAACTCGGACTGATGTGGTAAGGGAAGTTGTACCTGTGGGCGTTGTGCAGTCAAGCTCACAGAAATTCCTTTATCGGCCTGTTTACACCATAAAGGAAAAAGGTGACAGGGAATGATGAGTGTGGCAATGCCAGGCTTGGGTCTGCAGGGGTGATGGGAGCAGGAGGTTCAGGGGTAGCAGGGATTTGGGTGGAGGAGAGGCCCAGCACTGCAATGCTGTGATTGTCATCAGCTGCAGTGACACAAGGGCTGCAAAAGGCAGGAAAGTCAGGGTCTGAGGGAGGGTGTGTGCACAGAGCCAGGGCCTGCTTGGGCTCTGGGAGTCACTGCAGCTCCCACAGCTCTGCCTGGCCCTCCCCAGCCTGCAGTCCCTGCTCAGGCAGGGAACAGCTCTAAGGACGAGCACGGAGGTGGCACAATGGGATGGGAACCCACAAAGCTTTTGTGTGGCAGCCTTGAGCTTTGTCAGGGAGAGACAGTGCATGTTGTACCACAACAAACCACGGCTGTAATGTCCAAACATGGTGATACATAATTGAATTCTTACATTTTATTCAATTGAGGAACCTGGACTTCAGAAGATCAGAATATTCTGTTCTATGTGAAATTTGCTAGCAAATTCTATTTGAATTTTTGTGCCCATAACTAAACACAGGATTCTAAACAAAGTTAAGGAGGGTCCCGGAAAGCTCTGGGGAAGAGCAAACAGAATACAAGGATGACATTTTAAAACTCAAATCCTGCCTGTATTTTCCTGTAAGCCTGCAGTGCTCAGTGTCACACTTCGTGGCATCGAGTGACAAGTCCTACTACTCACCCCTTCCAATTTAATAAACAAAGAAAAACAGAATTACTGGAATACCACTTGCAAAGGGAAATTAATAAATTCCCAGAGGGGCTGCAAATCTGTTTTTTTACACAAGACAGTTTGCCCCAGTCTCCTATTCTGTACAACAGAAATAACCACACAGACAAGCTGTGCAGAGCACTGTGAGAGCTGCTGGTGAAAGAGCTACGAATTGACCATTATTGAGGGGACTCACACCCCTACAGACTTTTTGGGCCATGTTTTTGAGCTGTTAATGGAATTTCTCATTTCACTCTGCACTAGGAGAAGGAACACTCTTTGTATTGAAAAATCAACAGATAATCTCAAGAGAAATTTTGAAAGAAGCAAAATATTAAAAGGAAATAAATGGATGTGCAGTAAAAAGCAGAGCCTACTGTGGGCAAAGGCTGGTGTGGCTCTGGTCAGCCAAATTTAGAGACAGTGTGAGGCCAAGATGCTGGTCTAACAATCCTGGAAAATGCTGGGCCAACATTAGTGTGCACGAGAGGAACAGAAAATAGTACAGCAGATGGTGAAACGCTGTCTGCAGGCAGGGATATCCCATCCTTTTGGAGAGGCTGTGTGGGTGAGTGACAGGCGAGAACTCGAAAGCGCTTGCCTTGCCAGGGGGGCGTTCCCAGAGAGATCCCTGCAGCCTGGAGCAGGTGTGCAGCCACACACACACACAGGCCCAGCAGGGCTGCCTGGCCCAGCAGCACTGGCAGCTTCAGAAATTGCTGTCATTTAGGTTTTGCCTTCAGGGGTTACACAAAGTACTCAGGGAGTGCTGCATTTGCTTTGATTTACTTCAGTAATTAAGAAAGCTGCTCTCTGGCATCAAGCCTAACACGACAAGGAGTTTGCAAAAAGTGCCACAGCCTGTCCCCTCCTGCTTGGAGCTACAGCTCACACAGCTTGATACCCCCAGCTCTGGGGTAAATCCTCACTGCTCCTTGCAGAGGGCAAAGACCATTTGCAGAGGTCTTTTTGTCACCTCCCAGACTTTGCAGATTGCCAAGGGGTCCTTGGTATACCCCTGCAGGTGATGGGGAAGGAGCTTCTCCAGATCTCACACCTCATGGGGAAATCCCCAGCAGCTCAACCAAAGGGCAGAGGGGCCTTTCTCAAATTGTTTTGCACAGAGTGAGGGGGAGGAGGAGAATTGACACACAGCTGGCAGCCCACACACACCAGTGCTTTGTCTGCTCTCTGCAAATCCAGCTGTGGTTTCTTCCAGTGACCCAAATCCCACAGTTGCACATTGCAGTGGCATCTGTTGTAGGGGCAACTGTTTCTGGATTAAGTGCACAGAACTGTAGGATCTTAGTGCAGCCTGAGCATCCCAGCTGAGGCCAGGACATTCTGGGACACTTCCATCCATGGACAACATCTCTGTTTGTTGCCCTCTGAAACAGAGCTAGAGCTACAGATGGAACTGACATGTCTCTGTCATCCTACCCCTGTCCTTGCTGACTGCCATGGCTGGAATTGCATTCCTGACTTCCCAGGAAATTGAGTCACGAGCTTCAGACATTTCATTTTGTGCAGGGCACAAAGGTGCCTGACAGGCCAGCCTCAGCCTCCCTGGAGGAGAACAGGCACGAACATTGTATTAAGGATTGTTCATACAGTGAAGTTAAAATCTAGCTTTTTTCTTTTCTTACCTTTCCCCCCCTTTTCTTATTTTTTTATCATAACCCAATAAGCACTCAGGAATATGCAATTGTTGCTAGGACAGGAAAGTCTCAGGTCATGGGCAGTCCCCACCACTGGGCTGAGATTTGCCTCTGCTGGTTATTTCAGACTCTCTCCTGCTGCTCATGCAGTTGCTATCAGAGTTGATTTTAGTATCATTTCAGCAGTGGCAGATGTCTTTATTTAATATGATATCATGGTAATAAACACATAATGAGATAGAACTAAAACTCTGGGATTTATATGATTGCTTTTGTTTGCCTGTCCTGAAGCATCAAACCCACAATGTTCTCAATTTGCCTGAGATATGCAGCACTGCTTTTTGCTTTTTCATTCTGTGGGAACACAGGGCTCCAGAGTTTTATTCCAATTTCAGAGGAAAAAAAAAAAAAGAAAATCTATTGCTTTACAATGAAATGTTATTAACCATTTTTAGTAACCTGCACAGTATGACCAGGTCACACTTGGTTTCTGCTGGTGGAAGAACCTTCAACTCCCATTTTATACCCACCTGAAGCTCTCCTCAACCTTCAGCAGAGGAGGGGAGCTGGGAGCTGCACCACTCCCCCTGTTATTTGAAGAGTGTGTTCTTTCAGCCCTTTGCCTTACTGAGATATTTTTAGCTTGAAAGTATTCCCCAAACCAGCTCTTTGCCCAGCTGCAAGGCAGAGCAGAAGTGAGAACAGGCTGCTGTTCATGAGAACAGTGCTGCTCACACTGACATCGCTGCTGAACACGACACTCATCAAAGCACAGACAGGGAACACGTCTTTGGCTGAACAACCTGGTGTACTTTTGTCACCCAAATGACTAAATACTGTAATTCTTTCTCAAACAGGACAGATCCACTATCCAGCAGCTGTGTTAAACCACAGAGTGGGGAAGCAGGTGGAAGGGAGAGGAGGAAGCTGCTGCTCTGAAATAAACAGTTAGGACATTTGAACCCCATATCAGCATGCTAGTTCTTGCATATTAACTAATAGCTCAGATGAAAATTAAAGCTGTTATGTTATGTTGGTCCCACAATGTGCAGCATCCTCCAAGAGTCCTTATCTGAGTGGGGAGAGAGGTATGAAAGCAAAAGCCTCCTGAAGGTGGTGGAAGGATGCTCAGCACCTGCACTGAGCTTTGCAGCAATCTTTGAACTGGGTCCTGACCTGCTCCCAGCTGTGCCTGGCCTTTCTTCCTCACACCTTGGGGAAATGAGGCACCCAAAGGTCAAATGCAGCAGGGCTTTCACAGGAGTGAGAACAGAGCTTATTCTCAAGCCTTCTCCACTTGAATCCTGTGACACAATTAGATCCTGGCTGTGGTGGTGTTCCAGCCCTGCCAGCCCTGTGCAGTAACAAACCTGTCACAGGCAGGTCCTTCAGGGACAGTGGGTTTTGATACAAGGGTCATGCTGTGCAAATGTGCGGTTTCTATTTCAGCTGAAACCTGAACTCTTTGCAGGGCTCCCATCACAGAAATGATAATGATGGACAACTGTAATTGCCTGGTGGATGAGTGACAACATAATTAACTGAACTCGTGCTGATTTGCAGCTTTGAAAATCCAGACAGAACGAAAGGCCAAACAAATAAATAACACATGTAATTAATCAGAGAGGCTATAAATATTGCCTTATCTGCAGTTTTCTTATTTGGATGCAAAAAATAGTTCACGATGGCACAGAGACATAAATACCAGGCGATTTTAAAGAATGCAACTCTCAGCATTTACCAAACTGGCTCACCCTTTTTACACTGCTCTGAGCTCCCTGCTGCCAGAGAATGTCAGCAACTGCTCTTAGGATGATACTCTTGGATGCTCCAAGGGCTGGAGAACCTCTGCTTTGGGGGTGTTCAGCCTAGGGAGAAGAAGCTTCTAAGGAGACAATGTTGGGGCCCTCCAGGGATTAAAGGGGGTTATAAAAACCAGGGAGAGCAACTTTTACATGGGCAGGTAGTGATGTGCCAAGGGGGAATGGTTTTAAACTGAAGGAAGGTCAGGTTAGATTAGATAAGAGAAAGAAGATTTTTACAGTGAGGGTGGTAAAAAACTAGAACAGGTTACTCAGAGAGGTGGTGGATGTCCCATTCCTGGAAACGTTCAGTGTCAGGTTGGATGAAGCTCTGAACAACCTGATCTACTTGAAGATGTTCCTGATCATTGCAGGGGTGTTGGACAAGATGCCTTTAAAGGTTCTTTCCAACTCAAACTATCCTGATTCTATGATTTTCCTGTTACGGGAAATGCTGGCACATCAGTTCCCTCTTTTTACATGATCCAGAATTACCTTGGGGTAAAAACAAGTTTGTGTCTCGGTGTCTGCCTTCTAATTTGGTACAGACAGTAACAGAGAAGTCCCACCCACCACGGATTTACTACTACCCATAATTGTACATTGCAAGCAGGCACGGTGCAGTGCGTGGGTGACTCAAAGCCCTGGCACACATCCTCTTCACAGCTACTTATAGGAAGGATGAAAATAAACTTCTTGTTGAATTGAACATGATGTTCTGGCAACAGAGATGCCAATTTAAGAGGCAGAGCTCTGCCTCCTGATGGGCAGCAGACACAAGCAGTTCTATGAGAAGCAAAACCAGGGCACTCCCATTTCTCCTCCCTCTGCCTGGGTTGTGAGAGGGATCCTTCCCACCACCCCCCTCCCGACTCATCTGCAAAACCACCTGACATGAGGAACAATCAATGCAATTGCTGCTGGCTACAGCTCATTTACTGATGGCTGGATTGATTGCTCACTTGTCAGTCCAGGGTCCACAGGCACATGCACGTGTCCAGTTCACTCCTCCCTTTGGAGAAGATCATCAGAATCACATGGATCTAATTAACACCAGCAACAGGATTCCAGAGTGTAACTTTTGGCTTCAGCTACTAATCCAAATGAAATTCAGTTTTGTGGCAATCATACACACAGATACTGTACAATAGATTCTATGAAAAAGTACATTTGGAAAACAGGAACACATTTTGGAGACAGATAAGAAACCACACAAACCTGAGCTGTTTTTCAGTGGATTCTGCTTGAATTCCTGCTTGAGTCTGCCAGGAAGGTGAGATACAGACTAATAACAGAAAGGAAGGAAGGGCTGAGTAGAAAGGAAGAGCTGCCTGAGGTGTGGGCAGTCAGCATAGCCCCTCATGCACACAGGGGGCTGTACCTGTTCCAGACTGGCCTCTCATCAGCCATTCTGTGCCTACAAGCTCTCAGCTTTGCTGGGATGCAGCTCCCACAGGGGCCAAAGCAGACACTGCTGAGGGTATTGTGAGGGCAGAGCAGCAGCTCCTGCTCACAGGACACATCGATGCCTTGCCCATCTGACAGCAGCCCCTGGGTGCTGGTGACAGGATCCTCAGCCTGCTGAGCACTCAGTCACCTGTGACTGTCCAACAGGATCAATCCTTGTATAACAGTGGTCCCAAGACGTTCATTCCCTTCAGTGTGAAGGAGACAATCTGGCAGTGTGAAGCAGATATTGATCCCCTGATCAGCAGTCAGAGACACATGTGCAGCTCTCTGGGTTCACAAACATGTGACCTTGCTCCCGAGGGGATGAGCCCTTTGTGGCTTTCCCCACACTCCAAACCCACACCTGCACTTGTGCTCGTGTCCAGCCCTTTCATGGCAGGGCTCTGATGGCAGAGGGAAGCCTGTTCTGCTGCAATTATCCACCACACATCTCCCCAAGGGAAAAAGCCAGGCACCACAGCTCCCCTGCCCCTCTGAGAGCCCAGGGACGCTCATGGACGTCAGAGAATTCCCATGTGCACCTTGCACAGGGAAAACAAATCCCTCGAGGCCATGTGCAAACTGTGAGCACCTGAGGTGCCTTGAGAGCCAGAGCAGCTGGCTGCACCTGCAGGGTGTTCCGGGGAGAGCCACAGGTGACTGAGCTAACTTGCAGTGACCTGCTCCTCTCACCCACAGGAGTGACACTGGGAGAAAACGGAGCAAGCAAAGTCTTTGGCTTCTCAGAGATTATAATAAATAGCTATTATCATCTCTCTGAGCCCAAATTACCAAAGATAGTCTGAAAATACACCCAGAACACTCACCAAGTTTCAAACACCTGAAGAACACCTGCTGCTTGAAGGTTAATGCTGACTTTGCACAGAACAACAGTTACACAAAATCTTAGCAATTTTTCTGAACATGAGAAGCAGCTGCACATGAAATGCTGTGTGTCCATCCCCTTTTACCCCACACACTTACAGTGCAACTTTAGCATTGTGAGAAAACGTTGGTTTCTGTCCAAACTCAGAGCATCTCTGACACATGAGCAGCAATCTCTGAAGTGTATCCAGGCACCACTTACAGCAAAGTGACTCTGGTGCCTCCAGCCATGCTCAGTTTCCCAGAGGCAGCTGCAGTCACCTCAGTTCAGCTCCACTTACTGCTGCTCTTGGCATCCCTTGGTTTAAACTAATGGGGAAGAAAAATCCTGATCTGAGCACCCTTAATATGAGACCATGGCAGTTCCAGTGACAATCTGGACAGAGGTAGGACCTGCCTACAAGTTATTCAAACATTTTCAAGAAAGGTTCAAGACCAAAAGAACTGGCCCCACAGGTGCTCAGAGGGAACACTCCTGCCTCAGCAGGCAGCACAAAAATTACCAAACCTAGGTTTTCGTAACACCCAAGGACATACAAGCATTAATTGGCCGTTTTTCCCAGAAGCAAGAAATAGGTATCAAAATCAGCTGAAAGGAAATCATTACTGTCACACAACAGAAGTGGTGGACTATGTGAGGGTTCCCTGTGGAGCTCACAGTCACCTCGCTGAGGTGAGTCCACGTGGGGCTGTGAGTCCCTGGGTGAAAAAAGAACAGAAATGGAAAGCACAAGACTCACCCAGCCAGGACCACGCTGTGTGCAGCAGTGCTGGAGCCTCCTGTCCTCCTCAGGCCTTCCAGTGGCACCTGCAGCCATCCAGTGGCACCCGCAGCCATCCAGTGGCACCCGCAGCCATCCAGTGGCACCCGCAGCCATCCAGTGGCACCTGCAGCCATCCAGTGGCACCCGCAGCCATCCAGTGGCACCTGCAGCCATCGTGCACAGCACAGAGGCCTCACGGGGCCGGGTGTGTCCTGCACCGTCCTCCCTCAGGGCCGGGGACTTCACTGCACCCACAGGAACTGAGGCAGGGCCCTGACTCAAAATCACTGTCTCATACAAAGTCCTCTCTGCAAAGCAATGGAGACCATCCATGGTCACTGAGGGCTCAGGTTGTAGATTCACAAGGGCTCCTTCATGGCCTGGTTCATCCTCTGGAATCACACCCCGGAGCGATCCTCCCCTGCTCCGGGCCTGCCGCAAACTGTTATTCAGCTGGAGTCTGTTTCCTTTAAATATGAGATTTGAGCATCCCCTCTCTGGCTCCTCAGTCTCTCCATGCTGTCTGTTCCCTTTAAATACAAGATTTGAGCCTCCCCTCTGTGGCTCCTCAGTCTCTCCGTGCCCTGTTCCTCCCCGTGGCGTGAGGGCAGCCGGGGCCGTTCCCCGGGCCTGGTGTCCCTCATGGGGACATGGCCGCGTTCCTGAGGCCGAGCCCCGGCTCTCCTCAGGGAGGGACAGTCCTGCCGAGGAAACCCACTGAGCACAGCACACAGAGGAGGATTTCACACGTATGAGCTTCAGGGAAAAAAATATGAAATAAATATCCAGAGCAGAGCACCTGTTGCTCAGAGCCTGCAGCACCCAGAGGACGGCTCACCCAAGCAGAGGCACAAGCTCACAAGCTCACCTGAACTGGTTTTTCACATTAAAGCTCCTCCAGGAGGGAGGTGGATGCTGACAGGGCTCACCTGTGCCCTGCCAGGAGCCCTCAGGAGATCCTGTCTGTCCTTGCCCTGCCTTGCTGGCTGCAGGTGGGCACTGGAGCTGTGCTGGGGCTGCTGTGGGGTGAGGTGTCCTCCACCACCCCTGCAGCAGCTCGGGCAGGGTGGGCTCTGCCCCAGGGAGGGTCTCACTCTGAGGGACAATCAGACAAGGCAGTGAATTCACTTTACAGGGGGTAAAGTCTTGCAGAGAGCAGGTTTGGAGCCCTGAGTCACCACGGGTCAGCTCAGTGGCCCCAGGCTGTGCTGCAGCCCCTGTGACCCCATCTCTGTCAGGGCATCTGGAGCCTTTTCCCTTCACCAGCCCCAACCACCCCACAGCAGCTCAGAAAGGAAGCAAAAGTTGGTTCTGGGCACAGAGAGGCTTCTCCTGAACAGCAGAAGTAACAAATAGACATGAAATCTCCCCAGAGTTTGATAGCAAGGTCAGAGGTTTTTGCCACTTCTCATTTGATTGTGACTCTTGCTGCACTTGGTAGTTTCAGTCTATCCTCACCTTCCCAAAACTCTGTTAGAGATTTATTTTTAAACAAAGTCCGTATCTAGTCTTGTGACTGTGACACAAAGTTTGGAAGTGTGGTCTGTATGTCTTAAAAACTCAGGAGAAACCCCTGCAATGCTCTCATGTGCACATATTCCTGTGGTCTGTGTGCACCTTTTCCTTCTTCTGGGGGTAAAGCTGAGGGCATGCACAGAAAAATGGGCACTTTACATGTATTTACCAAAGCCAAAAAAGCAACAGGGTTTAAATAATCAACCATCATACATATTGTATATGAGCATTCACACAGAATCACAGAATATTCATATACATTTGCATTCTTATACTGCTCTAATTATTCTGTTGGGCTTTCAATCTCCCAGTTTAAAAGGGGCCTCTGAAATCCAATGCACAGATTTGGGAGAATTTATCAATCTCACATGGCAGGGCTGCAATTAAGAATAGCACTGAGAGAGGCATATGAGCTGCAGGTCAGGTGGACCTTTCATTTGCAGATGAGCTCTCCAAGTAAGTCATTCTTCCCCGATTTATATTATAAAATGCACTTTATCTGTTTCAAACAAACCTAACCAGACTTGTGTAACTTCTGAGACATGCAGGGAAATGAGGGAGGAGTCCAAGGGTAACAGGAATTAAAAATACGTGTTTAAAGCCTTTAGTTTTAGCATGATTCCTGTTTGAGCTGGGATTATTGCAGTCTCTGCTGCTGGAGTATCTGGTTTATTACTCCAAAGAGACCCCAGAGGTCAGGAGAAAAGCCTTAGATGATACAAAGCACTAGGTAGGAAGAGTGAGAATTAGACTGTAAGAGCTAGACTAAGTAAGTTTTCTCTTGGTGTGAATTTGGTGCAGTAGTTGTGCTGCTTCCTGTTGCCATGGATGAGAGATTTTCCAGAGAATTTAACTAAAAAAGGCTAAGGAGTTGTTGGTCTGATAACACGACCACAGAGCTGATTTGGAATGTATATTGGGCAATGCTTACAAAACAAGGAAAAATTAGAATCAGGCGATTTTACAGGTTTTTTTAAGGCGTGTTAACAATTACTTCATTTTTCCATCTGCTGTATATTTGCCCAAATGTAGATCCCGTTACAGCAGGACTTTATAATTATTCATTTACTCCCTATGCCCAGCAGAGGAATAACTGCAGCAGTTTGCAGTGTGGTCCCTGCTCTGAGTCTTTCTTTGTCTCTGTAACTTCATCTCCGGCTTGGCAACATCTGCCGAGAGCAGGCGAGGAGGATCCTCGGCGCTGCCAGAACGAGCCGGGAAGCGTGGGGAACTCTGGATTGTGACAGAAAGGAGCAAATGCAGCTCTGTGTGTGTGTAGGGGAGGCTCCCATTACCTGAGGTCCTCTGCAGATCCCGGTGCCTCGGGGGAGGCTCATTTCGTATGCGCAATAAAATCGCTGTGGCACCGATCATATGATTTGAAGACTCAATCCTGAGGCAGCACTACTGAGAGGGGAGGTGGAACCAAGACTCTCACCCAGACAGAGCCAGGCTGTGAGCAGCACACGAATTGCATTCAGCAGGCAGGAGCAGAGCTGGGGATCGGGCTGCTGGAAAACCACAGGAAAGCTTTATTCCTGCCCAGTCTGCCTTTAGCCAGGATGCACGGCTGGAGGGAGTAGAGAGTAGGAAATGTGCTGCTGCGTGTGATTAAAAAGGTGAAGGCAGGGATAGAGGCACAAGATGACTGTGAAACTCCTTTGATAACCGCCTGGAGGGTGAATTTTACCTCTGGAGAGTGCTGGTTCCCGCTGACTGTCTGGGATGAAAAGGATGCACATTCCAAGGAAGCATTTCACTGCCAGCAGAGCAAACTAGAGGAGAACTTTTACCTGCATTGCTGGCATTTGAGAAAAGCAATAGAAAGAATTCTCTGCCTGATTTTTTTTTTTCTCCTTCTTCACGAGTCCTGGAGAGGGATTTTTTAATCCTCTCCTGAGGAAAACACCAACCAGAAGTCAGAATTCTACAGACTTTCCAAAGAACAGGCATGGTACAAAATGTCATTTTGGTGTTTTTCCGCAGGCGACTCAGCCAAAGACCCGCTGTTGAGGAGCTAGAAAGAAGGAATATACTGAAACGTGAGTACTTTTTTCCTAAAGTATTTTATGTGTGTTGAAATCAGTAATTGCATTTCCAGATCATATTTTTTTTTACTAGACAAGTTAATTCACGGGGATAATTTTCTGTACCTAAAAGTTTTAATTTTTCGCAAAGTCTTGCAATTTTAGGACAATAAGAACCGTTCAGGTTCAGGCTTTCAAATAATTTTCATTTTGATTCCACTGTTAGTGGTGTCCAAGAGGGGAATACAATCTGAGTGTCACAGTGCCATGAGAATTGGAGGGACATGTTTTAAGACATGGATTTTCAAGGCAAACTCTGAGTAGCAGTGGAGGACTTTATAAAGGGGGAAGCAGAGATGTGATTCACATCCTTGCAGAGATGTGATTCTCCCCAGCCCCTAGGTTTGTTCATGTCACTGGAGATCTTCCCAAAGCCAAGGCAAAGATCACCCTGAGATATCAGAATTATTGGAGGGACAGCCCCATGCCCGCCACAGCCGCTGCCACAGGGGAGTGTTCTCAGCATCTCTCAAATTCACAAGGCAAAACTTGCAGCTCTTTTCCTAAATGTTTCCAAGGGATCAAACAAGTGATGAACATAATCGCTTCCCTTAAAACTGCTGAATTAGGGGAAGGTGAGAGACAGCTTTGAAATTGTCTCTACTAAAGATCTCAAAAGGGGGAATCTATCTGCTATTTAGTCTATTTAGCACTGAAAGACAAAATCACCCAGAATGATGTGAACTGTAGGTTCTCATTAAAAAGCATAAAACATAAAGCCACAGAAATCTGTCACACAAGCAGTGCTGCCTACACTGTTTAATTTATATTTAATCATGTGGTTGTATTTCACTAGAAAGAGTCATCAACATTGTGTTACCTAATTTCATGTCTCAGAACTTTCTTAGTGGTTCTTAGTGAAAAACCTTATCCTCTTGCCATTGAAGTTATTTGGCATTTCATTTCAGTTTTCACAGAAAGGGATGCCACAGCATAACATATATTTAGCAGTATTTTTTGTGCATTTCCAATGCACAGATCACACACAGTCAAATGAGCTCTATTTTGCATGTACACAGCTCAAGGAGGAAAAGGAAAATCTCTTTGCAGCATGAGTGGGTGAACTTGGCCAAAGTTCACCTGTCATCTACCAAAGAGGCAGGAAAATGCAGTGACCCAAAATCCTGAACTAGGTGGGAACAGATTTTCAAGAGTCAATAACCAAGATACCTGAAAATCTGTTTCTTTGGGTTTTTTCCCTGGCTAAGGAAAAGCTGATCTCCACCGAAAAAAATCTGTTCCTTTATGTTTACTTTTCTGAAGTGTGCTGGTTACATCCTCAATCTGGGTTAAACTGACCAGTTTTAATAATAAAAAAGTTTGAATACATTCATATAATGAGCTTAGAGAGAGATAAAGCAGAAAGAAGATAAAGCAGAATTAAAGATACTTCCTGAATACCAGCTAAACATACTGGTCTAGATTTGTATCTCATTTAAAGAGCTCCCAGCATGGAGCAAATTTATTGACTTCTGTTGAGTTGCTCAGGCTTTATACAGGTTCAGCTGGGATCAGAACCACTTCCATTTTATTTACCTCTGCCATTATATAAAAAGCTGAGTATCCTGTGTAGCTGTAGCAGTGTAAAAGCCCTTCAGTGAAATCTCCACAACCTCCTCCAGGTGTAGTAAGGGTTTGTGCAGTTTTAAGTTGTGCATTTCCCAACATCTTTGATGTTCATAATTGATTCTGCTAACAGAAGTTCTTTTATGGACTCAGGATTCACATTTGTACAACTCTGGTAAAAAGAGAAGCATATTGTAAAGTACAACTGCTGACACTTTAAAGCAAATCTCAGCAAGATTTCAAAAAGGGATTTCTTGTCTCCTTTAGGGAGTAGTTTCTGAGATAAAAGTAATACATAAAAAGCAAACTTAAAGCCAGCACTTTCTTACAATTTTGTTGATCTTCCAAGTTCTTTAGCCATGGAAACACTGCTGGCTTCCCACCAGCATGAAAAGCAAATGAACTAAAATCCCAGCCCAGGTGTCAGATGCTGTACTCACAGAAAGCTGCACTCACAGCCAAGAGGGACCTCTTGAACCCCCAGTGCAATCCCTGCCTCACTGTGAGCCCAAGGAGAGGCTTTGGTGTCCCACAGAGCTCCCTGAGGAACTGGCAGAGCTCAGAATGAGTCCCAGCTCTACATAGGCCCCTCAGAACTGGGAGCATCTCTGCTGGGATTTCCAGAACCAGCCCTCAGCAGTGAATGGATCTGTGTGGGCACAGTGATGGGGATGGGAAAAGCCTCTCTGGGTTGTCTGAGCAATAATGCCCAAGTTCTGGAGTCCCTTGCCAGCATTTCATATAAAATCTCAGGTTATTGAATTTTTGATAAAAGAACTATTTATTTCTTGGAGCTGGAAATAGACCCTGAACCCAAGTGAATAGAAATAAGTTACTACACATTGAGTATATTTGGGAAAGTTTTTTTTTATTAGGAGGGTGCATTTTTGGCTTTTCTTTGGGAATTAGAATCACAGAAGCATTTTGGTTGGAAAGGACCTTAGCAATCATCTTGTTCTAGCCTCTGCCATGGGCAGGGACACTTTCCACTGGACCAGGTTGCTTCAAGGTCCATCCAGTCTGCCTTGAAGGCTTCCAGGGATGGAGCAGCCACAGCTTCTCTGGGCAGTTGTCTCACTGCATATCACATCATATCATTAAAAGGCACTACACCACAGAAAATTATCTATTTTTCATTTAAAAAGTACAAAATAGGAATATCTACTTTCAAATGGGTGAATTAAAGCTGAATGAATAACTTCTTGCAGATATTTCTATGTCTAAGAATACCCTCGAATTTGAAAGCCTGTTCTCCTTTTACACGTTGCAGGCTGAAATAGCTGCTCATCCCTGACACAGCACTAATTTTAGCTGACCTGTTCTCTTTACATTTTGTGCCTTGCCACTGAACTGTAATGCAGCAGATTATAGCATTTTAAATTTGCTTGATTTACATTTCTACCCCAGCCATGTGGAGCTGTGCACTACTATGTTATTTTAAATAGATTTGATTGCATCTCAGTGCCATCTAATGAGCGCAAAAATCAGCGAGAAAAATGCTCCATTGTTAAAAATATCTTGGAAATCCATCTGCAGTGCTCGAGGGTTTTGGAGGCATAGTAGAAATCACGTGTGTGCTTTAAGGCTGGAAATATCCACTGCAAGTGGTATAATAAAGCTCACAGTAGTACCCAGAGAATCCCTGAATGGTTAAACCTTTTTCTCTGGCTCTGCAGCTCTGTTCAGGTCATGGACTCATGCCTTAATTTAGTAACAGATAGTACTGGGAATAGCAAGGCCATTAACTCGTTTCCTAAGGCAGGGGATCTGTTTCACAGCGTTACAGCACTCGGTTATTTTTAGAGCCGTGTGTAGGAGTTCTCACGGCTCGAATGTTAATAGGCACAACACACAAAGACGGGCTGAGCTCGGGGCAGGGCTGTGCACAGGAGCGGCAGGGAGGGGTCTCAGCCAGGGAAAGCCCGGGTCAGGTCCGTGCCAGGAGCGGGGAGACTCAAACAGGACTGAGGATGGAACGGGCTCTCCCTGGGGCTGCTGCACTGAGGCTCCTCAGCATCTGACACATGAATGGCTGCAGCAATGTGCAGAGTCCAAAAGGATGATTGATCAGCCGGGGAGTGTTTTGATTTTCCTCCTAAAGTTGATCCGGGTGGAGCGTTGGTGTGGCTGCTGCGTTTCATTAAATCCCCGTGGAGTTCCGAGCTGGCACTGGCACCAGCACGGTGTCCCCACACAGAGGTGACTCCAACACTCACCAGAGATGCACTGAATTACCAAAACTCACAAACTGCTCCTCTGGCTGTGCTCGTTATTGCCTGGAACTTGGGAAACACCAAACTTCCCCATGAGGAAAGTCATCTTTTTCTTTGTATTCTCCGCAGAGCGAAATGACCAGACGGAACAGGAAGAGAGAAGGGAAATCAAGCAGAGACTGACAAGAAAGGTAAAATCTTGCAGTACCTCCTATTAGCTTTTAGAAATTTAGCAAAATTATTACAGTATCAACCAGCCAGAGAGGTTGTTATTACACAAATTCTCCCTTAATAAGCATCCTCCTCTGCAGTGTCTGCTAGCAGTGTCTGGTAATATGAATAACAGATGTACCTACCTTATCTCAGTTAGATGAGATTTAGTAGAATATTTACATATAAACTTACTCAGAAAATGGGCATTTGTTTGCACACTGTATATTTGTCAGCTGCACTGCTGGAAAAGGACTTTTTAATTCCTTGTAGCAGAGCTGATTCCCTGATGAACACCAGGTCTGCTCTCATACTACATTTCTTTTTGCATTTAAATATTCTCAGAATAAGAACGAGATCTTGTTGTTCTGTTCCTGGAAATCCCTAATGGAATTACAGACCAAATATGCTGATAACTTGTTAAAGCTAGACTGAAATCCCTACGTGGGTCTAGTGCTGAGAATCTCACACAATCTGCCTCTGCCTGTACTAGAACATCCTATTGGATCCAGAATCATCCAGGGATCATACAAAATGGATCATGATTCCTTTACATTTTGAAAATTTATTTTACCAATATCTGAGTTAAAATATTTTCTTTTTTTGTCCATTTTAAAGGCCCTGTGCTGTAGCCCAGAGCTCCAATTTAAACAATTTTTACTCTCCTCTCAGTCCTCAAATGATGAAATATTTCCCTGAATTTTCCAAGGGTTGGGTTGGTTTCCATAGGTGTAAATGCAAACTGAGCCAAGATGAAAAGAAGCAAATATTGCATTTTTTATTGATTCATTTGTTATTAACCCTGTTTTTATTTCACAAAACTTCTGAATGCAGCTTAACCAGAGACCTACAGTTGATGAACTGAGAGACAGGAAGATCCTGATTCGGTTCAGTGATTATGTGGAAGTGGCAAAAGCACAGGATTATGACAGGAGAGCAGACAAACCATGGACACGACTGTCAGCAGCAGACAAGGTACTGACACCACACACAGCTCTGCTTTCTAAACCCTGCTTTGTCTGTAATGATACATCACACTCTCAACAGGCTTTAACTTCTGCAGCATTTCATCTCTGTGAAGTTTACCATAATTTGTTATGCTGAAATCATACCAGTATCATGAAAAAGGTCTATTTAGTGCTTGAAAGGCTTCTACCCACACATCCAAAAAGGTGGACACAATTTTTGGGGCTTCAACTCAGAACCATTTCCAGCCAATAGAATATTAACCATTAGTCTCAGACTGGAAGTTTTGTCCCAAACATGCAAAAATTTCCTCTCCTGTTTCCTGTGAATGCTCAAGGAGTCACTGGAACCACATTCTCCTGAGCATGAACTCTCATTTTGTCTATCACATACCTGCCACGTTGCTGATCTACATTCCCATTTAAGTGTCACAGTTAGATGCTTGAGTTATAAAAATATTCCACCATGATTCCAGCCAGAAGAGCTGGGAAGTTTCAGGGCTGCAGGAAGCAGAAGGAGCAGGATGCTGAGACCATTACTGGCAAAATGGCAAACACAGGGCTGTTAACGAGGCTTTGTGCTGAGATGTGAATATTTTTGATCAAACACATCCCAGTGTCTCCCCAGTAAGGGAGAGAGGGGTTTAGAGAGCTCACAGAAAAGGAACAGAGCACTTCTACTCCAGTACTGTTCTCCCAAGCTCTCTAAAATGGTGAATAAGCTATTCCATAGTAATCCATGGAATAAGGATTTTATACTTTCTTTGTATGTACTTTTATCAAAATTAGACTTTTCCTGGTTTTACTGTTTCAGTGCTCATGTTTCAATTAATAGGGCAGGTTTAAGGAAGAGACAGTTCTGCACACACTGGTGGCACACATCAGGAAGTCAGGGTCAGAGCTGCACCTTTGCATTTGTGACTGATAACTGGATCAATTTCTTGGCAGCTTCTCTTAATCTTTAATAAATTTCAACTGGAATCTTATTAAATGTGAGACAACCAGCCCTGAGGTGTTATTCTGTGACCCTGTCAGCAATCAATAACAAATGAGAAGTATTGTGTCACCAATCCATACAACCCAAATATTCAGCATTTCTACCAGCACTGCTATATATACATGTACTCAGTACCTGGTTCTACCTCAGAAAACTCTTCTGCTCTGCAGGTCTGGGATTTTGCTCACAAACACAGAATTATTTGTTCATGTTTTTTTCTGTTTTCAATTCCTAGGCAGCAATTCGGAAAGAGCTGAATGAATACAAAAGTAATGAAATGGAGGTTCATGCGTCGAGCAAACATTTGACAAGGTCAGTTCTCCAGCTGTTTATTTCTGCTGCCTGCTAAAAACTCTGCTTGAGTCCTGAACCTGTGGGTTTTACTTTTACATGTTTGATGTGGGAGAATATGCAAAGAACATTGGAACATTTCTCTTCCTGAAGAGAACCCAATTTTCTGATTTTTTGAGGGGCTTTTATTAGCATATACCCAGAAACCTGCAGACATTCTCCAGAGCATCCCTCAGCTGGTATTTCTTGCATCAAAGATTCAAAGACAGGACAAAAAAAAAGTATATAACACAGAAAACAATATGACTTTTTTTAAAGTAGAACAACTTAATACACTGTATAAAGATTTCTGAATTAAATGCACTTGACTCTGCAGCCTTACCACAAACACTGGAAATTCCCTGCTCAGAAATACAAAACTGCACTGACCACAACAGGCCAGTGCCCAGGGTAATGCCTCTGTTCTAATGGGATTTGTCCTGGAGGATTCAGCCCGGGGATTTCAGTCTCCCCTGTCAGTGCAGCTGCTATTGGAGGGAGCCAGCCCCAGGTAAGTTAATGACACTGAACTCCTGCCAGGAGGAGCTCAGCAGAGGGAACAGGGCTGGATTGTTGTCCCTCTCCACGTGACAGGGCCACACAGGGCAGTGCCTGCTCCGTGTGCCAGCGCTGCTGACAGGGACTGAGTTTAAACACACACAAAAACATTCATTTCCTTCTTTAAATGCAGAAACAATACAAGAGGCTGATCCCACAGCCACTGATACTTGCAAAAAGGCATCATTAAGGGGAAAGCAGCTTCACTGCATTGATGGAAGGAAAGGTGGGGAGGGAAAAGGGATGGCTCAGTTTCAGTCTGGAAGTGAGGTTTACATTTCCTAATTGGAGCTACCTGGGGAGTTGATGATAATGAGAGATTTTGAAATTTGTTCAGGATATTAGGAGTAAACAGGCTTCCAGTTTACAATTAGTGCTAGGGCATTACAAATGATTTGGGCTTTAATTATGGATCTCAGCCAAAAGAACAAGCCTATAGAGCAAGCAGAATATTTATTCCAGACTCACAAGACTATCCAACATTTCACCAACAGTATCTCCTCATACTTTACAAAGCTTTTCAACATTGCTGAACTCTTAAAAAAGAACAAGATCTCTGCACAATGAAGAATATTGCTACCAATGACAAACTGTGGCTTCATTTACTAAAAAAACCCAAAACCATGTAAACTCCATAACTGTACCTGCAATTGCATTCCCAAAGAAATGTAAACAAGGGACACTGGGCCCTGAGGACTGTACCTGCACTGTAGTTATGGCACAGGGCTGGGAATGTGCTGGGGAAAATGAACAAAGCTGATATTCTTCAGCACTGTCACTGTGCCTTTAACCAGAATGAATACTTGTGTGGGCTTGTAAAAATTCTGTTAATCTAACATAAAGTAATTGAATTAAAAAAACTCAATTCTATTGCAAAGTGGTTTGAAAAACGTCTCTCTTTTCTCCTAGATTTCACAGGCCATAGAAATTTTCTTCTGAGAAGAATCTGTCTTTACTTTTGATATTGCTGCTGAACACAATCAGGGACACTGAGGCCTTCCCTGGGTTCAGTGCAGCTCCCTGGACTGATGTGACACAAGGACTCTGCGGTGACGCCTGTGCAGCGCTGGGGACAGGACGCCAGCCCGAGCTCTGGGGGCAGGAGAGCCTGGCCTGTGCAGTGGGAAGAGCTGCTGGAAAAGACTGAAGTGGAGCTGCCTGGAAGAGGCTGCTCCTCTCCTCTGCCAGCGGGGTGGGACTGGTTTGCAGCTGCCTTGGAAAAGGAGATTTGTGCATGTACAGGCTTCACCATTCCAAGGCTCTGACATAAACGGACCTGACTCTGTCATCCAGTATTATTGACAAGACATTTTGAACTTACCACAATTAGTTTGTAAAACACCTAAGTTCATGTTCTAAAAACTAATTTAATGTATTATAATTTCATTCTTTTTTATATACTGTCTAACAGAATCACAGCTGCAAGCATTTTTGATTCCTGTTACTTTTGTTCTTTAATTAAATGACTACTTATTGCAGGAAATGAACATGTTTCCTAAAGCTCTTTTTTTTTCCCAGGGATAGTTGGGAAGAGATTATAATTATTATGCACCAACCCATTTGACTTCTTCATCACCACAGAGTCTGTAAAAGGATGATCTCAGCTAAGATTTTCCATCTTGTGGAATAGCATAAGCTGGTTGTCACTCTGCATCAGTTGAGGCTCTAAAAATGACAGTTTGGTTCACTGTTATTAAAAATTACTAAATTGGACGACCAGAGGCAGAAATGTAACAATGGACTTTGATGCTTAGCAAACAAATGGTTTTAATGCTTTCTTGACAGTAAGAAGAAAAAAGTTACTAAATGCTAATAACAAAGCAAATAGAACTGGTTGAGAAAAATGTAAAGGCAGACATTTTAATAATGCCTGACAGGGAAAAGCACCTGAGGATTTACTCAATACTACTAAAAAACCAGAGAACCAGAGAAAAATAACACATTGATAGCTGGAAACCACATGTGATGTGGAGAATAAAGTGGTGAATCCACTCATGTGCAAGCATTTCTCTGCAAGGCTCTGCAGTGCTGCCTTTCTAGGGAGGCATTTAATGTTAAAAACTTGGAAAAGGCATTGAGGTGGTCTCCATGAAGTGTGAAAATAATAAAATGCAGTCTGTCAATGTGCTTGTAGTGCTGAATTGCTGTGAGGTGGGGAACAGCCCCACACAGAGTGTGAGCTCTGTCCCAGGCAGGGATGGAGTCACAGGAGCTGGAGCTGCACCTGAAAAAACTGTCAGGAATGGGAGGTGAGGACTGAGTGCAACACCAAGGCTGTGTCAGGGCAGTGCCAGGAGGAGCTGAGGACTCCTGGGGAGAGGTGGTGTCAATTTTTTAATGTTTGTCTGACTTGACCATCAGCTGAAGACATGAATGACTCCATCACTTGATCCAAAATATGGGTTTTTTCCTCTTTATTGTAATTTTTCAACTTACTGGCTTTCACAGAAATATGTAACTTAAATATACTAACTAAATAAATATATTAACTTAAATATACTAACTAACTAAATATAACTAACCTTTTAACATACATACATATATATAATTTTATTATTAATAGTATAGGATTAATTCTTAACAACAATATAATGATAGTCCAGGCAAAATATACAAAAAGGCTAAACACAAAGGAGAGCAAAGTTTCTTCAGCAGAAGGAGCATTTTCAGTTTGAGGAGAGCAGAGGAGCCACTGCAAACTACAAACTCAGCCTGGCTAATAATACATGTACAGTATGTGCTGTTTAGCAGGGATGCACACTTCCACTGGCAATAAATACGATATAAAACACATTAAAATTATGCTGAAAAATATAACAAAAAGAAAAAGATATTGTTAGGGTCACTTGGAACAGCTTTTAAATGTCAAACAGTGCCCCTGAGCTGTGTCACTGCTGCACCTGGACCCTGGGGTGACTGTGAGTGGCTCCTTCCCCCCCCTGCTCTGATCCTTCCTCAGCCAGCCCGGCCTCTGCTCTGCCCCTGGGGGAGGCACTGCCTGTGACAATCCAGAGCCACTGCCCCTGGCATTGGGCACAGCCTGTGACAATCCAGAGCCACTGCCCCTGGCACTGAGCTCTGCCTGTGACAATCCAGAGCCACTGCCCCGGCACTGAGCTCTGCCTGTGACAATCCAGAGCCACTGCCCCTGGCACTGAGCTCTGCCTGTGACAATCCAGAGCCACTGCCCCTGGCACTGAGCTCTGCCTGTGACAATCCAGAGCCACTGCCCCGGCACTGAGCTCTGCCTGTGACAATCCAGAGCCACTGCCCCTGGCATTGGGCACAGCCTGTGACAATCCAGAGCCACTGCCCCTGGCATTGGGCACAGCCTGTGACAATCCAGAGCCACTGCCCCTGGCACTGAGCTCTGCCTGTGACAATCCAGAGCCACTGCCCCTGGCACTGAGCTCTGCCTGCTGCTGGCAGGGTCTATGGAGGTGCCTGGGCACTCCCTGGGCCATGGCCTGTGCTCAGTTCCCGCTGGGATTTGGGATCACACCTCAGAGGGCACACCTGGCTCAGGATGCTGTTCTTTCCCATCCTCCCAATGGGAAACAGGCCTGCAGGGCACAGTTCCTGTCACTCACTAAAAACAAGGCAGTAGGATTATTTTTCCCACGTGGCCTCATTGTAAGAAGGAATTCGGGCCTTGCCGTGCTCTTTTAAAACCTCGTGCAGTTCAGAGACAAGGGCTGTTTCATTCAGATAAAATTCACCAGTGGAAAGACAAGTTTAACATCTCACGGAGTCCCTCTGGTGGAGATCACAGTGAGCGCAGGCTCAAAAAACCCCAAACCACACAAAAACCAGCTCAGAAAACGTCGTACATGGATGTAAATGGGATGAGTGCACCAAATTATTTACTGGAAATTTCACTGTAATTATCTCCAGAGACAAAACAGTCCTGTGGCTTTAAAATTCTTACCGAAAATATTTGCACAGCAGCTTTTTCTGGCTTCTTACTGATTTAAAGCCAAATAACAATGACATTGAGTAAAAAACCCAACAGACAGCATCTGTTTTTCTTGACTTGTTTAATAGAACTATTTGCAACACGGTTCCAACAAGAGTTGAGAGTGTTCCCTCTCAGAAAATCCTCCTGAAGTCCAACACCACAGACAAACAGGACTCAGATCAAACCAGGTGGTTTGGTGCCTAAATAATTCCTGGCTTGTATTCTGGATCAGACCCAAAATGTAAATTCAAAGTGCAATTCAAAGTGATTTCTCTGAAACTCACTTAAGTAACCTATAAGAATTGTTAAAGACTTATTTAGCATGTGCTAAAAATAAAATGGCATATTACATTTTAGCAGACTCAGTAAAATAATTCCAAATCTCACAGGTGAGTGGGTAAGTCTTATCCACACAGATTTTAATATTATTAAGGAAAATATGCTTTCATTACAGTAGTTTCCTTGAGTTAAAAAAAAGAAAAAGAGTAATAATTTACCAAATTTTCCATTACAAAAGTGTTTATATTCACCTCAAATTTCAGGAAGAATCACTTCAGAACTCTGCCTTTGATTGGAACAAGGTCTGCAGTCCCCTGCGAACGTTACACAGCTCCTCTTCTTGCTGAACAAAAAATCACATTTATCACTTTTAGCACCGACAACATTTATCACATCCTTTGACAAAAGGCAGGTTTTATTTAATGTATTTCAGTCCTGGTGCACTGCATAGGCTGCTTAACATATCAAAGATTACACTTTCAGCATTAACTCAGAACCAAATGAGTCCATTCACATCTCCCTGTGGCTCCCATCACCCAGGTAAGGTTTTAAATCTAATAAATCAGTGATATTTGCATTCTGACTAATTTTTATTTTTGACAGGGGACTAGAAATCAAAATTTTAGTAATTTAGTGTTCAAACTGAAAAAAAAAAAAAGAGGGCAAGATAAATTTATTTACCATTTCCTTTAGAAATTTCTCTTGGAGTCCTTTTATGTCTTCTTTCATCAGATGCATCTACAAAAAGACACTGAATGCATCTCCTCTGCTCACAACTGCCACCACATTTTCAAGCAAACACTGACATCCCTAAATGCCTCATAACCAAGAGATACAGATGCACACGCAGCCACCTGCCTATGGAAAAGGATGGTTTCATTTTTTCTTTCTTGGATGAGTAACCCCAATAAACAAAGTCAGAGAATCCAGAATTGGTCCTGATAACTGCACATATCTTGCAATGGGTGAAATCTAGGCATAAACACTCAATATTGAGAAATCAGGGACATTTTATGGCAAAAGCTAAAAAATATTATGTATCATTAATATAATGCTGAGGATAAAACCTTCAGGAAAAAAAGTCAATACTGGAATCTGTGGGTACAATTAAGGAATTATTAAAATGAGCAAAACAGAAGTTCACCATACCTCTGAAGTAAAAACATTTTCCTCATAGCCAACAGAATGGTAGATATTCTTTTCAAAGGAAGTTTTAAGAATCTGAATTCTAAAGAAATAAAGGCAGGTCAAACAGCTTTGCTACATAAGGATTTCCTACACAGAGCACAGATACATCCCATTGTTGGGAGTCTATTTGCATTTAAATCATGGATAAATATCCCCACCATTGTTACTGGAACAGTCCCTCAGGTATGGGGGGAAATTTAACTGGAGAATAATTACATGAACATTTAAATCTAATTTTTCTCATCAACCATCTCTGTTTTATGGAAGGAGTTGTGCTGATCTCCCTCAAGTGAACAGAACACAAATCTCACCCCAGGATTAGAGAATCCTACTGACCTCTGCTGCTCATTTTTCATGTACGTACTAAAAGTGTGGGAATGCTTTTTCCAAAAGGTCTGGAAAAAAAAAAAGATTAAGAGATGCTCATCAATGGGAACTGATTTTCCAAATTAAAGGTCATTAATTTCTAATATAAACAAAATGACAACCACAGACTGAACACAGAAGGGGCAGGAGTTACACAGCCCCACTGGAGCTGGAAAAACCCAGGGAATTAAAGTGATTGTAGAGCTCATTGTGGGAGGAAAACCATACAGGAATTCCTATTGTGGATACCTGCAGGGAAACACAGTGACCTTGAGATTGTGAGAGCATCCTGACACCCCAAATGCATCATTTGAAATTTGACACAACTAGAAGCAAAAAGGTAAGGGCTTTGAAAATCAAAATTAATGATATTAAGTTAAAGATGATGTGAATGATCTACAGATTCCACAAGAATTCCCTTTCACCCATGATCAAACATCTAAAATACAAACCGAGAATTCTTTTTCCATGGTTTTCAGCGACTGGGAGTCCTTTTCAAATTTCTCAAGCTCTTCCATGAGAGTAAAATGAAATTTGTCCAGCTGCTTGATCCTACCAAAAACAAACCAGGTTATTGCAGAAGGTATTAATTACATTTTAGGATGTTTAACAGAGCTCTGCCATTGCTGACCTGCACTCATGGAGCTGGTGGCTCACTGTTGCCAGATGCTGATGGGCAGCTCTCACCGTTTGCTTACTAAAATTATCCATTTTCCGGGAGCGGCTCTGAGAGGAGGTTTTAACACAAAATTCAGATTATTTGCACTTCAGGAAAAAAACCCCAACCCTGTAATATGTTCAGTACTCTAACTGCTTAATATCATAACAAACCCCTTTCTAAAAATGTAATTGTGTGGTGCAAGCCAAGCTGCCATCCATGTGCTCTTGTACCCCCCAAGTGATGCACATGAAGGGTCTTGCCTCGATTTTCTTGGTAAATTCTTTCTGGAGCTGCTGACAAATGCTGATGGTTGAGCAATCAGGCCTCCAGAATTCCCCATCCAAACCAGACAGGTCATTTACAGATTGAGTGGAGACACTTTCAGACACTGAAGAGAAGAAAAACATAATGTCAAATTCAGTTTTATAAAGTTTCCAGTCTGAAGTTAGCATGGGGCCTAGAACAGCTTTTGTTCTAAATAAATGAATTATATAACCAATTAGATGGCTGGAACCAGTTTCTATTTGCAGATCAATTTTCTGACTTTTTATATGGATCCAGTCTCTAAAGATTTAGTATTTTTTTTATTCTTTGCTTTGACATGTAAAATGCCTCTTTATGGATATTCTGTTTCATTGTTAAAACTTGAATTAGTCACATTATTTTAAAACTTTGCACTGTCAGTCCATGACCAACCTCTGTAAGTAGCAGCATCATCTGGTTTAAATAATTTTTTGGGCTGTAAACTTATTCTTCTCCTTCCTTTCTTTTCCTCCTCTTTGCTTGTTTCTGCCTCTTCAGAGCTGCTTTCTGTGGCACTGTGGTAAGTTCGTTTGAGGAATGTCTGTACACTTGGTCCTTTAATAAACATGGACACAATGCTCAATTTTAGCATTATTATTATTATTATTATTATTTAGAACAACAAAATGGGAAGATAAAGAAGGTTTATGGTAGATGCAAACTCTAGGAGGATGTATCTTGGCTTTAAAACATGAGAATTATACAGAAATTAGGAACCATCACATTTATAGAGGGCACATTCAACTGAACTCTGATGAGCAAGTCTGGGATTGTTTCTGATAAAAGCATTATCCCCATTTTCTTCCCAGTATCAGTAGGAATGACTCTAACTTTTTATCTAGAGCACAATTAACTCTTTATTAAAGCTGCATTTGGAGCCTGATTTTCAGTTTTTGGGGGATAATTAAAACAGCAGAGAAAACGAGAAAAAGAGTAAAAAATGGAATAATACTGAAAATATATAAAATATAAGAAGAATAAAAACTTTGGCTGTATAATTATGCCAAATAAAACATTTTTCTTGACCCTTATGGAGACACAAAGGAAGTCTTTTGCTTTAAATTCAATGTCTGTACCTGACTCATTCATGGGGGAATAAGGTTCTCTGATCCAGGACTGTACTCTACCCCTGCTGGAAGCAGACAGTGGGGATGGTGCTACACAATCCTAAAAGAAAAGTCACCGATTTATTTACCAGCTTCCAAATTAAATTGCTTTTTGAAGTCTCCATCAGAAACTCACATTTATGGTGTGAAAAATAATTTATTTTTTATTGGAAGTCACTCAGAAAATATTTACTCCCGGTAATTTTTTAAAAATATGAATTGTAACTGATCTTGTTGGGATATCATTCTTTCATTGCATCCATATGATAAACAATTATCTGATTTATCTCCAATATTTAAAATTAACTATTAGCAGGTCCCAAAATCTGTGTTAAACACTGAGATGCATTTCCCTGAACCCTCAGCTCCTGGAAATGAGATAAGAGATGCCAGGCTGCAGCTCTCTCCTGGAGAGCAAGGACTGTCCCAACTCACCTCTTTACTTTTAGGGAGAGGTTTGGTGGCATCCTGCAGTTTGCCTTTAGCACAAAGTGTGTCTGAAAAGCAGGACTGGGGACTGGAATCCTCGTTGTTATTCTTTGTTTCCAGCACAGCTCCCTTTGCACGTTTCCCACTGTCAGCTTTACACGTTGTCAAGCTGAGCTGCACATGAAGAAAAAAAATCATTATTGAAAGGAGATGTCCCTTAAAGCTCACCACATGTAAACTGATAAAGCAGAGAGCTGCAGGTCTCTTCTGAAGGGCAAAGAATTTAGGAACATACCTCTTCCTTATTTTTGGGGATAGGTTTAGTGATATCCTGAAGCTTTCCTTTAACAGAAAATGTGTCTAAAAAGCCATGTTGGAAACTGGAATCTTCATTATTCTTACAGGTTTCTGCTGCAGCTCCCTTGGAACTTTTACCACTGACAGTTTTGTATGTGGTTAACCTGAGCTGCACAGGAACAAAAAACCCAAACATTATTGAGAGGAGAAGCAAAAAACAATTGGCAGCCAAATGGAACAATTTCAGTTGAACAAATCCAGAGAAAGTTTATGCTCTTACCAAAGATGCTTCAGTTAAAACTGGTGAGAAGCTTTTCCTTCCAAATGTGAACTTTGGAACTGCTGTCTCAGGGGACTGAGCTGCACCCAGACCTTGCATACTCTTGTTTTGTGGGCAGGGAGAGGTTCCTCTCTCAGAGTTTAGCACTTCCCTGTGTTCTGGCGTTGACTCCTGCAGACCAAGTGACCTCTCACTGGAGCTGTGCTCTGGGCTGACCCCTCCTGACGCTCCCTCAGCACCTGAAACAATTCCTGAGCTGTCAGCACCGGCACTGGGAGCTCACAGGGGCAGCCAAAGCCCTCCCTGCTCCCTCTGCAGTCCCGGGGATTTCCAAGGCTCAAATGTGGGGAATTGGGCACAGGCCCTGCCCTTTTCCCCTCTGCCACTTTCAGCAGTTCCAGATTTGTTCTAACACTGACAGGATGTGTTTGTGTTACCCTGAGGTCAAATAACTGCACCAACCTACTGAAGGGTTAGAGACATACTAATACAATTCCTTAAATTATGTGGAACAACTGGAATTGTGGGACATCTCATTTTAAAAGCATGAAATCAATGTAAAATTGCACTGCTCTGATAACCCTCAGTTGACCTCCATCTCCTGATTCAGTACTGCTAGAAATGAGAAATGAAAATACTGAAAATACCCACCTCTCATTGTCTCAAGGGAGGCAGGGCTGTCAGCTGAAGGCATTTCCACTTCCTTGTGCTCTGCAGGACTCCTGGGCTTGAGCAGTGCTTTCTGCACAAAGCTGTCCACTCTCCTTGGCTCCACAGCTTCAACCTGCAGCACCTTTGGCTGCATGTAGTCCCTGCTTGCCCCATTCATGTATTTCTATAAACACACAAAAGTTATATAAACATCTTTGTAACCACAGTGTCCATGAAGTCTTTCTTGGTTTGGAAATACAGATTTATTATCTAAGTCCCATTGATCAAGCAGAAGGACCATCATCAGAACTATTTAAATCCATTTATGCAGATCAGGTTTTCCAACATAAATAAACTGAATTTCTTTAACTCAACACATAAATTTCTATTTTTATGAAGCACTTAACTACTGGAGGTAATTATTGATGTTTCAGGATTTGATGAATGAAGTTTAGAAATCTTTCCATACATATTGACATGTTATGCTAAAAAAAGGAAAATGTTTTAGCAACCAGTGTTCCTTTACTAAAAATCCATTTGGATATTCAGAAAATGCATTGACACAGCTTTACCAGCACCACATCAACTCAATGAGATTTGGTTCACTAAATCCTCCCATTGAAGGACATTTTCAAAATATTGTCACATTTTCAAATACAGCACACAGCAATTCTTTGCAGCAGAATAAATCTCATAAATAGAACCCCAAATCTATTATGACTTGAGATTATTTAGCACTGATTTTCTTAGCAGCTCAATATTCATCATTAAAAAGGGGGCAATTAATATATTAATAATAATAAAATTAATTTCAATTTGCCTCTGTTGGGCATTTAAAACTCAGGAGTACCAAGTACAAGGCAGAGCAGAGTTTGAAAAACGTGGCAGGAATGGGTTTTTAATAATCAAGTGGAACTGCACACCTGGATTTTGGATTTCTCCTCCTTGGAGGGGCACATTGGAATCTCCTCCTCACTCTCAGACTCAGAACTGGAAGGTTCTTTGTAATTTTTTGTTGCTGCTGCTCTTCGAGGGAGTTTTTCTCTGGTGGGTTTTACTATTGTTTCATCCATTTTTGAATTCTGGGGTTTATATTTGTTCGTCTTTGGAAGAATAAAACAATCTTTAGTTAACAAGAATCATTAATACTTACATAAGATAAAATGGCATAAACTTGGTTTAATTACTTGAAATTAGAAAAGTTGAACTTTACCAAATCTCAGAGAATCCAACTATTAAAAACAGCACCCAATGTACAAAATCATTCTAACTCACTCATGACTGAAAAACAGCTAAATATTACATGAAAGGAATACAGTACCTGAAAATAATAAACTGTATTTAACAAATGATCTGGGAGAAATGTCACATATGTATGAAAAATTATTTTAAAACAGTTTCTGGGGGGAATGAAGAGATTTTTAATCTATATTAAAATTCTAGTTACAGATTTACATTTACCTTTTTCTTATTTCTGTTTTTGCCTTTAGCTTTATCCATGTGACAAGGAGATTCAAAGGATTTATCTGCAGTTACAACACAAAAAGGTTGAAAAATCAGGAAAATATTCAAATGTTTGACATTAGTTTTAGCTGTAAAATAATAGAATCACCTTCATGCCCACAAATTGATTGATTCAGTAACTGCTTTCAGCCCATTATTTTGAAAAACTTTTTTTTAATTGACAATGACTTGTACCTGTCCCATCCTCCTGTAGTTTTCCACATTAAAATACAGAATTTTTGCAAATTAGTCTTTATAAATTATTAGAATTAATTTGAAAATTCTTTATGCTTGGAACCAAGACAACAAAAATATATGATATTTGCAACACAGCACATGCCATGCTGTGAACTTCATATCTGTGGACAAACTTACTGCAGCATTCTTCAGAAATATGAAAAAAAAAATTCTTACTTTTGTCTGTGCCCATTGGTTTCCCTGTTTTTTTAGTTCTACTGTAATCAGTTATCTGGGCTTTGGGTTTCCTCTTGGATTCCTGCAGCCAACTAATCTCTGTCTTGCTGTCATCCCCTCTGTTTTCTGTGTCTGAGTCACTAAAGAGATGCTTCTTGTCTCGATTGTTCCTCATCTACAAAACCCAAAAAACCTCATAAGTTATTAATTTTATATACATTCTGCTTACAGAATTGGTATTTAAAGGCAGAAGGACAAGCTATGCTAATCCACAAAAATCTGAGCCTTACCTTTTTTCCTTCTTTCCCTCCTGTGCTGGATTTATTGATGGTTGTGTTCCTTAATCAGAGAAATAAAACCCACCTTTAAACAGAACATTTTAAAATAGTTGTTCTAAAGCTTTCTACCATTCCCATGACATCTGGACTAAGATTCAAACAAAGGTACCTATTTTTGTTTCCACATTATTTTGGAATTACCTGTTCACCTTAAATCCTAAAAGCTGTGTTTGTGTCCCAGTATCAGTAGGAGTACACAGGAACAGCACAGCCCATTCCAGGAGGATCAATAACCAAAACCCATCCCCTCTATTCAGGAGTTTCTCTCCCTGCAGTGCTCCATGAGGAGAACTAATTCCTTCATGGAACACATCCTTCCCTTTTTATCACCTTCCCAAAGGACCACGATGGAACAGCCTAGGAGAAAAGAGCAATGTTTATTGCACAGACATTCTTGTCCTGCAGCATTCCCTGGAATGTTGTGACTGCCTGCTGGAGAGTGCAGGCTGTACTGGGATAATCAGCAATTCAAACAGAACATCCTACCCTTTTCTGTTTGTCTCTGTATGAACACTCAGCTCAGTCACACGCAGTTCTTGGATCTGAAAATGCAAATAGGGAAGAAACAAATGAAGGTTTTCATTGGTTATAGAATCTGTACAAAATTAAACAGGCTGTCAGCCAGTAACTGCTGAGGAGTTTTTTTCTTAGGCTTTACACTCAGCAATTAAGGGATATTAATTTCTATCTTAGAATTTATTTACTGACAGTTAAAACCAACAAGAACTGACTGAAGCTTTCAGTATCTCAAAGCAATACAAGACTTCCCACTCCCCTGCCTCACAGCCTGCCCCAATTCACTCCTCTGAGCTACAAGAAACAAAACTTCTTTTATCATCATTAGATTTGCTTTCTGCTCAAACATCTGGACAAAGATGTCTTTAAAATGGGGATTAGGAGGATGCCAATAATGTTTTCAGGATAATTTAAGATAATGATACTCCTAACACACTGTTTAATTCTTCATTCAGGAGAAATATCATCACAGCCTGAAGTGGCCAGAATCTAAGACAGAGGATTTGGCTCAATATTTGAGAATGCTGGATTATTTACAGGGCAAACTTTCTTTCCCACTTAGTTCACTGATACAATTTGAATTTTCAAATCTTAATTATACTTTAAGTAGACAAAATTTGACTGATTTCCTTTCTATTCTACTCATAACATATAAATTTCAGTTATTTCTTACTCCAAGCTTGATTGTAGGCTCATCAAACCCGCTGATGTTAAAGTTGTAGACATCATCCCTGTCAAACAGTCACAGAAATCAGTTTTGTGACTGAATTAATGAACCTTTCACACAGTCAGAAACTGTGTTTGAAAATGTTGTAACTACTTACAGAACACGGCCAGCAGTTATATTAAGAAAAGAAGCCGTTTTTAGGGTCCTGTCCTGAACTTCTTCCTATCCATAAATGAAAAGTTAGCTTCTCAAATTTGGACTGTGCATTCATAGACACTGTCATCTCAAAAAGCAACTTCTTCATCATGAAGATAATCAGGTTGATTAATTCAATATGGCAAAACATATCTGCAGTCAATGCATAATTAACATTACCATCTACAGATACTTAATATGCAATGGTATTTATGAACTTTCCCTTTACACCTAATGACTTCCACATATTAAAAACAATTCTAACAAAAGCACTCATGTGTTACCTTGGAGATCCAGGATTTATTTAAATGTGTCCTAAAAATAAAGATACATTTTATTAAATACTAATTAGATAATGTGCATTAGAATACTGCCTATATATATCAAAAAACACCTTATCAAACCCAGTAAATTTATTCATGTATTTAAACACAAAATCAATGAAAAGATGGATTAAAAGAGCCCAGTGCCTTTCATTTATCAGCATTCCTGGGTACATCCCAGAGGCAGCCAGAGGCACACAGGGAATATTCACACCATACCTGTTAAAGCCTAGGGACTCTCTTGCCTTGCTCTTCTCATCACTCCTGTCTCTGTATCTGTCACTGATTTTACTGATCAGAGATTTGGCTGCATCTGCCATTTCTTTAGCCTTTGGTTTCTATAAAAACAGTTTCAGACTCAACACCCAACAGAAGAACAAAGCTGCAAACAGAACTTCATGTTCCTAAGACCCCCCTAAACTTTATTAAATGTCTCCTAACGGATTAAATTACATACATTTGAAAACCATTTTCCCTTGCATGACAGTAAACCCACCAATTTTGAAACACTGAAAATTGGACAATTTTCTTAATTGCAAGTGGAAGAAACAAAGGTAAGAAACTCTCACTGTCTTTGACTGTTTTGAATTTGCAGTCTCTTTTCTGAGGAGAATATCAGGGTCCTCTTGTGGAAGATCAGCATGCAAGGATGTGTCAGACACTCTGCCTGAAAGAAATGTTTTAAAGCATGGTTCAAAAGTAGTTTCAGTATTTTTCCCTTTAGTATTTAACAGTTTCTGTTGAGATGATCAACACTGACTCTCCACTGAGGATGGTATCAATTTAATTTTCTTGATTCTGTTTTATTCATTTGTTTATCTGGAGAGGTAATTCAAAAAGCTGAATAAATGCTTTTTATTTCACAGCTCTCTCACTGCCAATAGTAATAAAGGGAAAAACAAGCATCACTGCAAGTTATTTCTCTGAATGTTTTTGAGAGTAAGAATTGACCAAGTGTGACCGTCACCTGCATGGGATGCACGTGCCAGGGGTGGGTTTGCATTTTGCTTGTCCCCAGTTGTTAAATTCTTCTCAGGAAGAGGAAATGTTCTTTTTTTCCATGTTTCAGTTTTATCAAAAGAAGTCTCCAAAAGACCAGGAAGCCTAACAAAGACAACACCAGCCTACTGTCAGAACTTGAGTCTTAATTATCATAAAATAGGAAAATGATTATAGCAGAGATACCAAAGCATTTTACATTGCAACAAAATATCAGTTCTGGTAATGTTTGAAAATTCTCCCTTCAAAGTCAGCGGCAACAATGACTTGGAATTC
The DNA here is from genome assembly GCA_013400215.1 of Cisticola juncidis. NCBI lineage: Eukaryota > Metazoa > Chordata > Aves > Passeriformes > Cisticolidae > Cisticola > Cisticola juncidis. Next base: position 935,256 of record VXBR01009962.1, on the reverse strand, counting down.
TTTTCCAGTACTTACAAAGGTTTGTTGCTTCTCCCAACTGGCTGAGAATCAGGCACAATATCTAACACTTCATCTAAATGAGACATTAATTAGTGTCAATTATTATGGCAACAGAAAAATTAAAATTTTAAAAGTGAGGACTATCAATGCTTGTAAAATTACTTGCCTAAAGTTTGCTTTTCTGTGGCCTCTTGTACAGTTTTTGAGACTTCTTCATAACACATTTTCTGCAGTGGAATGACACCCAAAAGGAAATATTAGTGCAGTACCATAAGCAGTACAGCCTCCTCAACTTGTTCTCTAATAAAACATGAATTTCTTTTTCTCATTTCATGGAAGTGCTGTTCCAGTACCTTCCCATGTATTTTTGCCTCATTCCTGGTATCTGACTTCCTGATCTGCTCTGTTTCACAAAATTCATTGTCTACTGTGCATCTCTGCCCACACCAAAAAGCACAGTGAGTAACACTGCCAGTTACAGCCCAGAAAAGCCAAAGAAATGCTTTAAACAAAACGTTCTGTACATGAAAGCTTTTTCCAAAGCATGGCTGTATCAAAAAATGCTTCAGAGTCCCATAGTCTGGGGCTCAACCTGACTCTGAGCAGGGCAGAATTCCCAACCAGAAACAATATAAAATATTATTTTATAGTCATTATTCCACAGGAAGAAAAAATACTCAAAATGGACTTAAACTGCAGGTCAGTGACACTGATGCAGTTTTGTTTTACAGTAGTGGATGCCTGATCAAAAATGCACTAAAACCCCAATGCTTTAAATGCTGCAAGCTGAAGACATCATTTCAAAAGCACAGCTGAATGTACTCTGTGTTTTATGACTATTTCACTGCTGCATAATCTATTAGAAATTATTGCATTCTCCTTTCTCCCATTACACACAAAGGAAGAACTGAGGTTCCAAAAAAAGGAAGTTAATTCTGGGGTCAGAACTGATGGGTGAATGCAAATTGGGCCTAATTTTGCCAGTGTTCAGTGTGATTTCAAACACGTTAAAGCTGAAATTTGGAGGGCAAGAAAACACAATGCAATAAAGTAAAACATACTATTTTCTAAAAGTGACTCACTGACTGTAAAACTGTAGCTCTTTAAAACATGAACTAGGAACAAATTAGAATAGAAATAAATATTATTCTAAGTAAAAAGACTTGGCTACAGAGGACATGCATACATCAGGAGGCTCCTGATAAAAGTTCTTTGTTCTGCTCTCATTTACTGCATCATTGTCAGACCTCTTAGTAGAGCTGGTCATTTCCAAAGGCAATTTAAATCTCCCTTTAAAAGGAGTGGCTGAAACAAAACAGAGATGTGTTAGAACTCCACCAGTTCTCCCATTACAACAGGAAGAGTTTTGCTCACAATCACAGCTATTCCATGAACTCCAACAAAAGCTGGTTAGTTTTGATACCAGCCTCTTATGGACCTTTAATTGAGTTAATGAGAGTTGATTCCAACTCTGCTGTAATTAAAAGCCCACAGACTGTGGATGTCTGGAGGCAAAAGCAAAGCTTGATGCAGGCTGGCTCTGGTAGAAAATATTCAGTTTCTGTTTAAAGACTTCCCTGTATTTTTGCTGTGTTCTCAGCTGGCTCCAGCAGTGCCAGGTGAGCCTCAGCTGCTGGGAATGCAGGGCAGCCCCTGTCCCACACCCTGTCCATGCACCAGGAACAAGCAGCCCCTAAACAGGTCAAGTTCAAAGCCCTGCTCAGGAGATTTTGTCATTTCTCCTTTTCACGTCCTGCTCTGCCAAGGATCACAGTTCATGCCTGAGTTTCAAAGTCCATTTATAATGTATTTTTACCCTGAAAGTTACAAACTTACCTGTGCTGACAAAAGACAGTGGGCTCCTTGTGGACACACTCGTGGTTCCAGTAATAAGCACAGATGCTTCAGACACTTTCCTTTTACGGGGTGGAGTTATCTTGAGGAACAGAAAGAACTTGGCTGTAATACACTGATTTAAGGATGACAGCCTAAAGAAAATGGATTGCCAAGAGCCTCTTGACACTTTGCATTACTGGAGTGTCAATTGCTGCTGCTGCAGACATCAAGGTAACAAGATTCTTATACAGTTACATTTCAACAAAACTGAGATTCATGGGTTTTGTTTTCTAAATTAATTCAATGAACTATGGGCAAATCCTGTCCCTTGCTCACCAAGGGATTCCCTGGAGATTCTGCAAAGCTACAAACTAAGCAAAAACAGGTTTATGAACTGCTGCAAGACACCCACTGCTGCACCATGAAGACAGTAAATTCCAGTTTTTAGCCCCTCCCCAGCAGTCTCTCAGGCCATGCTTGACTTTTCCATACTGGAACACCTGAGCATATCCTCAAAACCTTCTCTTTAAAGAAAATTCTCAGAGCATCGTGGTCTAAAGATCATTAACAATTCCTTTTCATTTCTGTAGTTTCAAAATACTAACAAACTTTTTAGCAAAAGGATTTTTATAGCTTAATGTCCAGTCATAAGAAAAACAATCAAACCCTTATTACAGTACTAACTATATTCCAGCTGTCAAATAAGAACGGGTTTAGACAAAAAATATTATGAATATTTAAATTGACTTGCATTTTCTCTCTACTCCTTTCTGTTATGACAATCCTACTTACCTTGGAGGAATCACCTCTGAGTTTTTCTTGACTGTTATTTTTACTCTGAGTCCTCAAACTTCCAGGAGGTTGCTGAGTTTTGTATTTACTGAGTTTCTCCTCCTCCTCTCCAGATTTTTCTTTCAAACCTGGTGACAGCTGACTTTCTGGTACCAGAACCTATAGAACATTTTAATTTCTTTTTATTTGTATACATTATTTGGATTTTATATTTAATTTTTACACGAACACACAGAGCGACTTCTTTACCCTAAGTAACACTTACCCCTCTGGAGATTCTTATAAACTTCAGAAGTTACAGACTTTTAGTTTGAAAAACATTCCAACTTAATTGCTAATTTTGAAAACCCAAGGATGGGTTTTGAAGTAACAATGCACATAAAAGAACTTGCCCTGTGCATATTTGTCTGTTTTATTCTATGATTTGGATAATAATATCTAAAAAAAACCCAAAACAGTACATACATAATAGACACCCCTTGCCTGGCTTTAGACTTACCTATGTTTATTGATATTTTAAAGTCTGTGTTTTTACTGTGAATGACTATAAATGATGAATAATCAGACTAATTAAACAAACCCAAGAAACCCTCTCAGCACATTGGTAGGATACCTGTGATCCACTTTCATCAAAGACAATGTGCACAGTTGTTTTGGCCACTGATGCAGTCTGCTTCTTGCTGAAATCCTGCAAAGGGATATGTCAAAACAGACACTTGGCTCTTTGTTGAAACAAGAAACCAAATATTTATGTGAGAGATCATAAGTGACTGAAATCAGATTACAGAGCAAAACAGATTCTACAAGTTCACAACAGTTTCCTTCCTCAGGAGTTCCTCAATCACTTCAGGACAAAGTTTGTTACAAGCAGCAATGAGTAAGGTGTGGTTTGCTAAAAATGTTTTACTAAATACATCTGGAACATTCATATGGCAATGAGACATTGAGTTGGAATCACTTAGAAACTATTTAAAAAGGTGTTTAAATCTTACCTTACATTTATGAAATCCATAAATCTTTATGATCACGTCTTTGATTTCCAAGATAGAATCAAAATATAAAAGAAATTTCTCTCCTTCAAGAGTGCCCACACTCATTGGGCTTTTTAGATCTATTGTTAATAATTTCTTTGAATCTTTTTCTGGACAAAAACAAAATTTGAAAAGCAGTTTCATTTCAATTTAACAGCACTTCATATAATCTTTGTCAACACACAACACATTCTTCAGTTCAGGTACTAAGATTAATATTCTACTTAATTCCCCCTTATCTACAATAATTTTATCTGTAAAAAAATCAAAATTTTATTTTTTGGAAATAGTTAATCTGTATATTATTCCACAGAATTTTCTTTGAAGGTTATTTATTATAGCTGCAAACAAATTACAGGTATTTACTGTTCCAACAAGTTCAAAAGGAATATTGTTACCTGTCATTTTCTTATGCCTTACTTTGTATTGAAATAACCCCAAGACAAGATTATTAAATTATTTTCCTAAAATCACACCAGCATGCCCAAAGTGCAGATGTGACTGCAGTGCAATTTTGACCCTGATAAAAACAGTTCCTACAATATTTTCAGTGAGAATTCTGCTTTGCTAGAATTAAGTCAGTACTTGAATCAATTTGAAATTAGATTGAAATTAAAATACAACAAAGGTCCCATTTTTGAGTTTCAATACCTTCCAGGCTGAACATGTTGACATCTTCTTCCTGTATAATGACTGTTTCCCACTGATGATCCTTACATGAAAAACACGTTTTGAAAACCAGAGAAGGATTATATTAGAATTACAAGAAATCCAGTGATCAAAGTCATTCAGTGAGGACAAATTTCCAACGTTTTAAACCTCTGTTACACAGAGTGATAGGAACTTGTGCTTCACTATCGCTCACTATGCACATGTTAAACTATTCCCAAACAGCATTATGTGAAATGTGAAATTATTTGATCTAAATATCAACAAAACCTGGATTTTTTTTAGCCTTATCAACACTGGAATGCACACATGAGTTTAAAGTGTTGAACATGAGGAAATAAAAGCTGGCACACTCCAAGGAAAGTGTATTTGCTGCCTCAGGACAACACAGTGGGAGACAAAAGTCTGCTTACTTCATCCTCTGCTGCCACATAGAAGGAAATACTTCTGCTGCCAATGTTGAAATCAATCCAAAAGTCTTCCAGGTTTTCATCCAGTGGTATCTGGAGCTAAAACAAAAATAATGAGATAAAACAGTAAAAGCAGAGAGCACTGATTACTACCAGCTAAGAAGCTTCATGTTAGTTTGAACCCTAACTTTCAGTGCATGCCTATTTGTACACTTCTAAAAAAACATAATTATCTTATTTTATCTCTAATATTTTGTAACTAGAAGGCAGAAAACCTTACCTCATACTTATCAAGAAAGGCTGATAAACATGGGAATGTAAAAACCCTGTAAGAAAAGGATATTTTTTCAAGTATTCTACAATGCTGTAAACAAATTTTGCAGAAATGGACATAGCAAATGGATTTTGTTTTCACAAACTTCAGAGATTTAGAGATCCCAGCAATCAAAGTAATTTTTACCCCAGGGAGGTAACATGAAATATATTAGCATTAAAAATAAATCAGTTTTACCTTCTTTTGTCTCCAAGCATGCCATTCACTTGGTTAAGAAATTTTCTGCAATCCTATTAAAACATAGAAACTTCTTAAAGGATTGTAAAATGCAGGTTTCCCTCCCCAGAAATATTCTTCATGTGACTTACTGTCTCAAACTCTGAATCTTTAATTCCTTTGAATGCAGTGGACACAAACTCCATGGGAAACCACTGGGAGGCCAGAATCCCCCTTTGCTTCTCTGACACCATTCTGCACAGAGCTTCTGTGATGGCCACTTGTGTGTCATAGTCTGCAGCACAAAATTCACAGCAAGGGCAGATTTAAATAACTGAGGTGGAAAATATTGTCAGGAACTGGGGGAAGCAGTGCTGAACTCAATCTGGGTCCCATTAGATCTAAATATGTAGCTCATAAAGGATAATTAGAAAAAGAAGTATGGGAATAATGATGACTAAACAAGGTATTTTTCAAAATGAAACCAACCAAACTTTTCAGGACTGTCTGAGTCAGAGCCACACCAGGTGTTTAAACAAGAGAGGTTTTCAACTTTCATCTCTCTGAGCTGGAAATTGTTGGATACCAAAGTGACCCCTGAGGGAGGTTACAGTACTGCTACCCATGATCACAGCTCACAGCCTCAAAGATTGACTTCTTTATCATTTTTCCTATTTGAAAAGTTTTATTCTAGAGAAAACCAAAAACTTCAATGAGTTTTCTATACACTGGACATACAGGAACATTCCAGGTTGCAGACTGTTTTCATGTAGTATTTCTATTTTTCAGATAACCTTGACCACAACATTCTGCAGCTTCCAGATGCCTTCTCTGGTTTCTTAATGGGTCTGCAGCTAATTTTTAAGAATTCAATACTAAATTAAGTCCCATACTCACCTCCAGCATCCAAAATTGTCTTGCCCATTTCACTCCTGCCAAACAAAGGAACATTTCATCAAGATGTGACAGCAACACAAGGCCCAGAGGAAATGTTCATTATAAACTTTCAATGTATGAGACAAATCCCTGATTCCACAGAACTGTAAAACTTCCAAGGGGTTTTGAAAACACCTCTGGGAGCACTGCTTGGGGACTGAGTCACCTGATAGATACAATTTAGATTCTATTTGCTTTTCTGAAGTGCTGTAGAACAATTTCCAGTGTGAGCAGCCCAACCTTCCAGTGAGTGATTCACTGTGCTTTAAGCACATCCTTACAAATAGGAGTTTAATTGTTTTATGACAGCTGGGATGGGGAGAAGCCTGATTCAGACTGGGAAAGAGGAAAATTCAGGCTTCTAATGGAGAATAACCCATGAGAATACCTGTGCACAGCCACTACCACTGAGAATTCAACAGCAAATGAAGAAGTTGAGTTAAACAGGGACCAATCTGCACAACAGCTTAGTAAAAACCACCTCCCAACTCTGCAAATGATGGAATGGCACAAAAATTATACTGAAGATCATTTACATGACAAGTAACATCTCCTTTGTAGAAAGTATCTTTTTCTTGGCATCTCGAGGGATCTTGTCAAGCAGTAAATTCAGTTTTTTTATTACCTAAGAAGAGTGGGAAAAGGGAGCAAGATTAAATATAAAGTAAGTTTCTTAAAATTTGAGTTATTCTTATTTTGGGCCCCTGTAATGTATTTCATACCAATGAAGAAAGCAACAGGCTTAAGTAACTAGAAAACAAGAAAGACAGCGAGTTCTATGTGAGTTTAAATGGTATTTATCTCACTAAAACAACCTCAATTCAATAAATTACCTTCATTTCAATGGGAACAGTAGTTTAACAGTTCTTATTTGCAGGTTTAAATACAGACAATCTTCCAAAGCCAGAGTTCTGTCTGCAGTTGATTGTTGAGCTATAATGTACGTTAATTTAGCATTAAAATGCCTTTCCTTTAGGGATGCAGTCTTCAGAGAAGACTTTTTTGTACCTTTCCTTTTCTTTACAGGAAAAATCCCCTGACAACCTGAGGTCACTAAAATTAACAGGAGAAATTTGGAGTGTACTGGAAGGAATGCAAATTTCCTGCAAGTAATTAAAGAATTTACAATGAACAATCTTAATCCTATGGCTAGTACTTGTAGATCACATTTTTCCTGTGCTTTTATGCAGCTTCCTCACCAGAACTTTAATATCACTATTTTGTAATTTACTCTTTCAAAAACCCAACAAACAAACAAACAAGCCCCACCACCACAGGTCAGTAATCTGAAACAGCCCAACATATAAACAACAACAAACATTCCCAGAGGAACATTACACAATCCTTCTGATCCTAGAGCACTAGAATAATCTCTTTTTTGTAGCATCTGCACAGTTAATGACTGTCTCCACAAAGTCTGTTAACACACTAACCAGGACACTGCTGCTTAGAAAGAAGGATGTTTACCTCCTGCTGAACATAAATATTAATTCTTGCATCAGTGATGAGGGAACACGTTCTCAGAACAAAGCTGTCTAGTATTTGCATTTTACCTAACAAACAGGAGAGAAAGAAATCAAGGAGTTGTTCAAGAGTGTATTAGGCTGCCCCCTCATAAACATCTGGGAAAGGATTAATTTTCATTTAGAAATAAAATACAGCATGTCTGATCTTTTATCAAGGATTAGTGTTATGTAAAACAGAACAGTTATTTCAGTTTATAGTAACCATATTTCCATTCCTGTGCATCACTATGAAATTCCCCTGGGTAGGAGATTATTAATTTTTAAACATAATTGGTCAATCCTCTACCTCAGCTCTCTGAGATACAACTCAGGTGCTGGAATTTCTCTCCCCAGGGCCAAGGAAATGAAAGTTTCACTGTGACCATGACACCAACCAGGCTGTAGGGACCTCTCAGTGCCACTCAGAAAGGTAAGGGCAGGGTGACATCCACAAGGACAAGGCCAGTGAGGAAGGGTCACTGGGCTGAGCTGTGACAAAACCTTATAAACAACTTTTCTTAGGAATAACTCAGTCCATTTCCCCTCTCTGAGACTTATTGTGCTTTTTTATTACTGACAACAGCAAGTTACAAGGAAATCTGTCCACAGAGAAACTCAAACTACAGGTGGTGTCACAGCAATGGGAAATGTGGTCCTTTGTGTGCTCTGAAAGAGGCATTGTAAACTCTCATTTCTGCTTTTTAAGCTCACCTTCAGGTGTGCTGTCACACACAACCTGCAATAAAAAAATACAAAACAAATCATTTTGATAAAGAAAATATTACAGCACAAAAAAATCAGGCAACATGTACCTGAACGAAGTAATCAAAAAGTATTTAAGATTTTGAAATTATTTTGTTCTTGATAAAGAATCTACAAGATGCTCTCTACTAACCAGTGTGTTTCCCCAAAACTGTATTTCAGTTCAATTTACTGAAATTATTTCACCAATGACAAGAATTTTTATGAAGAGAAGAAACCTCACAGATCTTAGGAACTGGATTAACATACCAATAACAGGTGTAATCAAAATTTGATCAAAAAGAGATTTTTTTTGTTCATTGAATATTTATTGTTACTGTTTTTTTAAAATTTCTTTCATGATGCCAGCCATGAACAGAAATTAGTAAGAATACAACAAACTGTTTAACCAAATGATTTATAATCTATTTCAGCAGTCATTGTAATGTTAACTTTAGGAAGCTATTAAATAGAAACATATTTAAAGTCCTTTTATCAACCACTCCTTTGATAAACTAGTTACAATAACTTTGACAGATTTTATTAACAATGTATTTTTACCAGTAACATGATGAAGAAATCTTCAGCCAGACTTGTAAGCATTTCACTCTTTTCATTTCCTCTGAGGACCAAAATTCCTTTTAGCTTTTCAAACCAATTGACCATGTAAAGGGAAAACAAAGGTAAATCTATTTTAATGCCCTGGAAAAGGACAATGGTTTGTATTTTACTTAGATAAAACTATACAAACTCTTCAATGATTAAAACAACAACAGCATCCCCACTCTGCTGAGCAGATGTTAACCCCAGACTGAAATTCTTCACTCAGGCAAAACAAAATTGGGTTATTTTAAGGACTTTTTAACACAAAACCTGGAGATGTACTTTGACACCTGCCACCACAGATAAAACAGCTGAAAATTGATAACAAGTGAGTGAAAGAGTGCTGTTTGATGGTGTGATTACAAGCATAAAGTTATCATCCTGGGTTTATTTATTTTTAATTTTTTATTACTATTTTGGGCCCTTGTGATGTACTTCATACCACTGAAGAAAGCAACAGACTTCAGTAACTGCAAAACAAGAAAAGATAACGAGCTCTACATGACTTTAAATAGTGTTTATCACACTAAAACAACTTAAACTTCAATAAATTACATCAGGTTTTTGGGAACAGTAGTTGTTTAACAGTTGTTTCTTATTTGCAAGTTTATTATGATGATATTGTTTATTTATTATTTGTTTATTATTAAAGCAGCTGAGAAAGCAATTGAGAACTCTCATCAGACACTGCCATTCATTTTCTCTCATTAATTTCAGAGTGAAATCTCTGGTGAAAGCAACAAGGAAGTTGTTGTTTAGTTTTTGCTGAGTTACAAACGATTAATGTATCTAACATGCAGGTTAAAATAACACCAAATAATCAGAATAGCACTAAAATCTGTGGAAAGAGCAGGTACAAAATCACTGCTGTGGGAATTACCAAAAAAAGAACAAACCCAAAAATTAAACAGCACCAGGAAATTCTAATTCCTGAGTCAAAAGCAATATAACAAAGCACATGAAAAGAAATCACCTTGTTTCAATTGCTGTAAGCATATCTAAATTAATTATATATTGCATGATTTGTACAACCCTCACTGGGATAGAGCAGCATCCCTTTACAAGGGATCACTTGACAAAGAACATTTAAATATGAGAAATCTCTGCAAAGTGATGGGACATTCTTAATTCTGACCCAACCAAGGACCAGATCAAACACTGAGCTCTCAGCAGTGAACACTGCTCATGCACTTGTTTCATGCTTATATATTTATTTAGAAGTTCATAGATGTTTTATGGTTTTACTTATCCTTCTAACAAGACCGTGTTTTATCATTGCTGGGAGTCCATCCTCTCCTGCTATCCTGATTTTTCTCCCACATTTCTGAATAGCATTTATTAAAATAGAGATGCTTTTGACTTCTTGTTTGTCAAGCGCCTGAAATCGAAATTACAAAATAATCTTCAGAGTGAAGTCCCACAAGAACTCACATTTAATTAACCAGATGCCTTTTTTGTTCTCAAAAGCCACCTTAAATGCAGCTTGAAGGGGAGATTTCATTCATAAAATTTATTCTGAGTTCTTAAATCAACTCCTGGTGTCAACCAAGCCAAATGATAAAAATCTTTTTCACCCTCTTCCAAAGATGTTGTGGATGGTTTTGATGCAATGATTACTTTACCCAACACAGAAGCTTGTCCAATTTGTTGACAAATTGTTTGCTGCATTTGTGAGAGACATTTTCACATTCTTCTGTGGCCAGAAATTTTTCCAAAGATTGCAAATCCTTTTTTCCTGTAGCTTCATCAATTAACTTTTCAAACTGTAAGCAATATACCAAAGCACCTTTATTACTGCATGATTAACACTGATATAACACAGCTAATTAACAGAGATTTGATGCAAGTTTTACACAATCACCTGCTGCATTTGAAGCAAATATTCTGAATCACAAAATAATTAAGTGTAAAACCTTAAGTATAAAGCACCATATCTAATAGATTAATCCTGCAAATACTTATGCTCTGAGATTTTAATTATTTGCCTTAACTGGCTTTTGTTTCTTCGTGTTACTACTAAATTCCTACAGAAGTGTTTGTTGTATCAATGCCCCTTATTTGGTATATTTAATATTTTACACTTCTGAGTTAGCTTATCTGTTCTGCCCCTTTATTTCTAAATCAATTAAACTGGATTTCAAAATTTTGATCTTAAGTATCACCTCAGTTGATTAACTTCTGCCAAATGCACATGATTTATTTTCATCAGTACTAATTTCCAGTTCTCCTTGCTTTCCACCCTGCTACTTTGCACTAAGCCACGTCAAAAGAGAATTTCTTCCTACCACACTGCACTGCCACACTGAAAACCTTCCTTACAATTAAATGCTAATATTTAAAACAATCAATATTCATATCCTGCCCACCAGCACATACCTGCATCTCATTCCTGACTGGCATTTTTGCAATTCACCAACTCAGCTGCATAAAAGGAAACAATCAAAAGAGGTTTTGCAAACACACTGGGGACCAGCCAAAATACATTACAAACTCCAAAGTTGCCAGTGTATAAATGGTGTATAAATGCTATTTAAGCACCTGGGGATATAAGGAAACTTTTCTGCATGGACAAACAATTGCTCAAAGCAAAGGAGAGGAAGGAATGAGCAGGAGGCACAGAGGGGCCTGAGGGGACCCTCAGGATTTCCCAGCAGGGAAAGAGCACAGAAGATCAATATCGGGTTATAGGACAGGAGAATCAACAGCAAAACTCCGTAAAGGCCTCCCCATAAAATGGTAAATTAAATAATTTAACACAAATACAATAAATGATGCAGGGAAAAGGACTTCTTGATTATACAGTGACAGGCTTCAAAGTGACTGTCACCAGCTACAACGCAAGAGCTGGGTAACAGAGGTTTCTGAAAATAATGTCTTAATACTTAAGGGCAGACAAAGTATTTGCTTTGTTGAACATTTGAGAAAGGCAATGAATTTGTTAATGCTTTGTATGAATTATTTCACACCAACTAAACCATGTGCAGTCAACAGACTGCACCACACTGTCCCATCCCAGACATTATACAGAAAAAACAAACAGTGATTAAAGATAGGGAATGACTATATTAGGGAGCACAGCCTAACTATTCCTGTATTAAGTACCAGAGGAATAACAAATACAGGGTGATTTTAAATTACTTTTTCCAACACAAGAACACAACCACCTCCGCTGAGGCCCGTGCTAACACCTCACAACTCCCCCGTCTCCGACCCGGTCAGACAGCCCTGAGGAGGAACAGAAGTCGCTTTTGGATAAAGGAGCCGCCCAGGCCCGGCTGGAACGCCCCCAGCTCTCCGGAGCTCCGGATCCCGGCCGGGCGCGGCCTCACCGCGCTCACCGCGCTCTCCGCCGCCCTCAGCCGGAGCCCTCAGCGCGGNGGGGCGGGCACTGCGGGCCCTCGGCGCCCCGGCGGGAGCGCGTCCTCAGCGCGGGGCTGCTGCACCGGGAACTGGCTTTGTCTGCAGCCGCTGCTTAGAACCAAATATCCGCGTACACACAGAAATTACTGGGCATGACTTGCTAAACCACTGTAATCCATTCCTAGCTTAATTTAGAAAAGCTTTCACTGCCCGAGTAGGTGCAAAGACACCCTCGGTTACAGACCTGCTGTGGGCAAAGGGCTGCGGCTGACGTCTGTGGTCTTTATTATGCAAAGCGAACTGGATAACGTTCTTAAGTGGGATCCAGCAGTGCACTGGATAATGTGCTTAAATGGAATCCTGCAGTACTGGGTAATGTGTTTAAATGGGATCCGACAGTGCCAAAGGGGCGCTTTACCTGTACTGGTGTGGTACTGGTGTGGTACTGGTGTATCTATTGCCGTATCACAAATACAGATGATTAAATTTATCGTGAATCTCACATATATCAAAAGAGCATCGAGAAGTGTCTCCGTTCATACCTAGAATAAGCAGCAATAGGGAAGCATCTGGTGAGAAGTCACCTTTCACAGCAGGTAAACCTGCAGCAGTTGTAAATAAAATAATACTGCTGATTCCCTGAAATAAGAAAGATAAAACTTCAACACTGTAAAAAACCAAAGACAAACAAACAAAGAAACAACCCCACAAAAAACCAAAAAAACAAAACTGCACAGAAAGTATTTAAAATACCACGAGATGTCACTGTAATGCAAGAAAATGACAAGTGGTGTGAGAAGTGGAGTATCGGCACTGAGGAGCTGGGAGTGAGCAGTGCTGAAGCAGATTTGTAAAACAGCTTTACTGAGAAACCTCCTCAGGACAAAACTTTGCATGAGGAACTTGGAGCATCAGAAGTTTTCAATGAAACCTGAATCCTGAATTGTACTTTCCCCACATTAAGCAGAAATAGTCAAAGACAGTTTGAAGTCGATGCTTTCCCTTACCAGCTACCCGAGCAAACAGAGGCCGAACCTGTCCAACCCTACTCATTCTACAGCAAAGGAGAAGTGAGACACAAAAAGTGATCCAGAAGTGGATCACACTCTTTCCTTCCTGCAATCTACACTGAAATTAACTTCAGCTCATTTCTCATTCTGTAACATTGGTCTGTTTTGTTTGGTTTAGCAGAAGGGAAGTCAGAGAGAAGTTTCAGAGTTATGCATTAAACAGACCAAAACCAACAGTGAAATTATCTGGCCACGGTCATTTCAGGCACGTGTAAAAGTACCAGAGAAAATGGAACCAAAGCTCTTTAGGGTAGGGTAGCACTATTTACATGGACTCTTACTCACTCCAGCAGCAAAAATATTTATTTCCTTATGACAGTTAATGGCCAAGGTATTTTCGATCTTTGGCACAGCGGTTGTTGTGTGTGAAGGGTCAGAAGTGTTGATACCAACAGTCTGAATATCAAGTGTCAGCTGAAATACTTGCAGATCTGAGATCTGAGATCATAGGGAGAGAGAAGCTGGCAAAGAAGCCAGTACTAATGTTACAATCCTGTTGCCAAATGAATAATCACTGAGACTTGCAGTTCTAAGTCTTTACCAGCTGTAAAGTACAACTGAGCACTGATGATAAACTACATTAAGTGCTGTAGTTACTGACTGATTACAGTCTGATTACAATTTGCATTTTAATTTTTTTCTTTGTAAAATAAATACAAATAGACTAAGAATTCGAAACTGTGAAAATATTAAAAGTAACACCAACCTGTAAGACAAACCTGATAGTTGGATGTTTGCAGAAAAAACCCTATAATTTTCTTAAATAATCTTACATTTTTGAACAACTTAATGCAGACATGCCCATGTATTTAAGTTGATTTGCAATAATCAGCTCTGATTAAAAAGTAACTGGTAATATATTTTTTTTATTAATTATGTCTGGTAGTTTGATGTCTGCATTTTGCTTCAGGAGAAACCTGGCAACAGATAATTCCAATCTTCAGCTCTATCAAGACCGACCCCAAGGGAGCTGCATTTCACATGGAGGATAAATCAGGCATAGGTGCACTCTTAACATAGCACAGGTAGATAGATTTTAATGAAACCTGGCAGGGGAAAGAAGCTGGTTTGGGAGGAAAGGCTACAGCAAGGAGAACTGAAAATATAAAAAGGAACAAATAATAATGCAATTGTGAGGCACAGAAATTAATGTGTTAAGCACAGTTTAGCACAGATTTGGAAAGTGCAGTTTGAGGAAAACTCCCTACTTCTCTCCCATGAAGCTGTATTAGAATGAAGTGACAGCAAACCTTTTTCCAAAATTTGATCTCAATCCTGCAGACGCTGCAGGCACAGAATTCGAGGTGACAGGACAACAGATTCCATGTAGGAAGTGGCAGCCTGATCTTTGCAGATACATACATTAATCACTGTATCTTTATCAAGTGCTGTTCATTGTTTAGGAACTCCAACCCACCTCACTTTCCGGGGTTATGTTACTCTGTAAGTGACAACTCAACATTAAGTTTCTTCATGACCTTTCTTAACAGGATTAGCACCGACAGAAACAAGAGAAAATTGTGAAAATCTTTTATTTCAATCTTCTGTATTACAATAGCCATAGTTTTATTATTGCTTTTTAAAATTAATTAAGTACTTTGCAATTTTACAACTGCTGGACCTTTTGCCCAGCATATTGGCTTCATTGAGACACTGTGTAATGTACAACCCCTTCTTTTTCACGTGGATTTCATGTTTCTTTAAAAAACATACTTGAAAGAACCTTGAAACCGTGGACTACAAGACATTCATTTACGGTATGACAATAATAAATACAAGTTTTTAAAAGTGCATTGTATGGTGATAATCCTTGTGAAGAATTCATTATTACAAAATCCTCATTATAAGGGAAGTGCTCAATTTGAACACAGTGCAAGCAGTCAAGTTGTCCTGAGAAGATCTAAATGTGGTGTCAGTTTACCCTCACGACAGGTGCACATTAGCACTAAATGGCTTAATCCCGGTTTTGCCAACCAGAAGCCATTTGGGGTTCATTACTGAGTGTGGCAAGAAAACCTAAGTGCAAATATCAGCTCTGCTGTGACAGGTGCCAGTGCTGGTGTGAAGGTTTAGCAGCTTAACCTGGGGATGGCTCTCAGCTCCACTGCCCCACTGAGGCAGCAGTGCCAGGAACTGCACTGGCAGGAACTGAACTGGCAGCCCTTCTCCAGCACTGCAGACCAGCACAGAGAGCAAGAGGAAACTTGGAATAATGCTTCAGTGTTTAGTATTCAAGAGCTTGCACACAGCAATACCCTGAGAGGTTGTGGAAGGAAGACAATAGAAGCCCAACTCAGGCTGCTGAGACATTCATTTCTCCACCCCTCTCATGCTGTGCTACACCTGGCATGAACTTTTCTCCTGACAGCCTCAGCTTTACAAAATCTGACCTGGCCAAGGGAACACTGAGGTCTGACATTTGCTAGCACATAACAGTCTGTCCCAGAAGGCAGCAACATCCTTCTGGCACAAAAGCAAGTATTGCTTTGAGCTCCAGCACACTGTGAATGGGTGTCTGGTAAGAGAGGGGCTTTTATGGTGTGCTGTGTTTGCTGATGGAAGAACAGTTCTGTGGAATGGAAAATGAGGGGGGAACAATGCTTGAAAATAGTGCCTTTTATTCAGCACAAGTATTTCTGTGCATGTGTGTGCATGTTCAGATAGCACTGAGCTTTCAGATAGGATTGAGCTTTCTGAGTACTCTGCAAAAGGTGCTCAGCAGCTCACAGAATCCTCATTCCTGACTTTGGTTCCTCTGAAAACCAAAGACCAATGGAATGAGGCAACTTCCTCACCTGAAAGCCCAGCTTTGCTAAAGGGGCATCACAACAAAGAAACAGCATTAACTTGGCAGTAAAATTAATTTTCTTGGGGTTTCTGCACTTCCAGAATTACTCAGTGGACTTTTCAGACTAATAAATATAATTGGCCATGGGTTGTTTACAACTGCGATTTTACAAACAACTTATGATTTTGACTAATGAGCACCAATGCAAAGTAAGATGTCCCAGTAAGTGGCCTGACTTTCACAGCACAGTCCTAAAACACAGCTCTTCTACTACCTCCAGCCAGTCAGCTCTGAAAGTCTATGCTACACAAATAAAGCTAAACTTTCCATGCAGTAATGATTCTGTAAGGGAACAATTAAGGACAAGCTTTAACTTAATAAATTTAAAACTGCTGCAAATTTTAAACCACACTAAAACCACAGAGCAAAAATAATAAGAGCAAGAAGCACTGGAAGATGGCCTAACAGTGTTCCTGTGCAGCAGAAGGTATTCTCTTCATGGGTCTGTGTATATAGCAGTTTAGCAAATAAAACACTTTCAAGTTCCTGCTTGTGTTGCAAAGGCTGCAGTCTTGGGAATTCATCTGTTTTACAATGGCAAGCAGTTAAATAAAGAAGTCAAAGCTACTTCTGCAGCAGTTCTGGAACACTGGGGAACAACTATGATTCAGGGTTCTGGAATGCTATTCCAAGCCCCTGTACCCTGCTCCCTGTACTATTTCTTTTCCTCATATATATATTTATATCATATCCATTTCTTGATCTATGATTTCACCAGTAACAGTGGTAAAATCATGAGCATTCATACAGTGCTTTGATACCTTCAACTGCATTTGCAACACAAGCCCAAAATTGGTCTTGTTTCCCTTAGTAGAAGTAGGTAAGCACCAGGAAAACAGAATTTTCTGTACCACCACCTTGAGAAAAACCTGCTTGGGCATCACTTGACAAAGATGAGAATTTCCCCAGGCAGATCTGCCTTACACACAATTTGGTAACAATCACTCCTGCTGCAAGGAGAAGATAAGAAAAGGCACCTTTTGTTTTTTTCCCAAGAGAAACAGAGGGGCTGATGGCACATTTTCATGTGTGTTTTGCTCATAGTAAGTAGCATTTAATTTCTAACTCAGATATTAATGGAAATATTTAATGTGGTTACAGCCTTAATAACATATGTATATAAAAACAAGTACTCCCTAAAGAGTCTGTCATCCAAATTAGGCATAAATGGAATAGTGCCCTGACTTGGTGAAGTAATATAAACAAAATTAGAAACAAAACCAGTAAAGCCACACTGTCCACTTAGAAAACAAACAGTAGAAAATGGTAAGAGAGATCAGTTAGAAACATTCTATGCAACCAAGAATATCACTAGCAACAAGAAATGTGTTGTTCTGCTCTCTGGTAGCCTCACAGCATTCCTGGGAGCCATTCTGCAATGACTCATGCACTCAAAAAACCCACATGGCCTTTCTGTGATTGTATCTCACCCCAGCTTTTGGCCCTTTTAACTTTCCCAGAGCAGTTTGTACAGGTCACTGGCTGCTGCCCAGCCCTGGGACACTCGGTCTGGCAGGATGCAAAAAGAAGACTGTTGGCATGGGAGCAGAGAGCCATGCCAAGGGACAGAGCGCCACCCAGACCAGTGGCAGCTGCTCAGCTCCTCTCCCTTTGTTCAGATGAAGTGGATCCAGCTCTCCTCACACTCCCTCGGCAGCTTCAGGGGGTGAGTCCTGCACCTGAGGGTGTAGTTCTTGCCTCTGTTGTTATCCCAGTACTCCTGGCCATTCACTCGGTACCTTGCTGCAAACTGGAGGAGAGTGCTCAGCTGAAGGAGGAAAGGAGGCACAGGGAGAAAGAAAGTGAACACATCAACCTCATCCTGCCCGTTTTTGTCTGGGATGCTGCAGTCCCAACGAGCACACACCTCGTGGATGCTTTCCCACTGGTTGAAGGTGTAGCGCACGGACACCTGCTTCTCAAAAGCAACATTCCGAACATGGATGGTGCCACTGAGCCCCAGATCCGAGCTGGTCACCCGCTCCAGACACACCTGCTGCTCCCGGAGTCGGGATGAGAAATCCAGGCAGTCTGCAGGCTGCTGGAAGTCAGGGACCAAGCACTGCATAGTAAACTCCAAGCTCAAGCTGCTGCACCAGAGGTCTGAGTTTATGGAGAGCCTGGAAAGGACATGCAAAGGGATGGATGGATCCTCCCCAGTCTGGAAGACTTTCACTTCGGTGAGCTCCAAGCCTAAAGCATCAGCAAACCTGACCCGGCCGCGGCTCTGGCAGCCGGGCTCCTGACACGGCGCTGCTGCTCTCTTCCTCCTCTCGGGGGATGTGGGCAGGGACCTGGCCCGGCGGCGGATGATGGGCCGCAGGGCCGGGTCACAGCTGGAGGAGGTGCTGCTCCGATGGTTATCGGGCTGGGGACTCACCCTGGCTGGGGCACTGCTCCGAAAAGTCTTGCTGCTACTTGTATGGACTGCTGGGGGCTGCTGCTTCCCCCGTCCCACTGCTCCTTCAGCCCTTAACATGTTCTCATAGAGATCTGAGAGGTAGCTGGGATTCCTCGGAGGACCACGCACTTCCATTCTCAACTAGTGACAAAAAATCAGCGTTAACACTGCAGATAATAATGAGCACTGCCCCTCTGAAGCACTGAATTTGGGAATGGCAGCCACAGCAAGGTCTGAGGTTATTGCACCGGGTGCAGCAAGGATCACCTGGAACAACGTCACCTTGGAGGGCAGGGCAGCAGCCTGGCAGCGCTCATGGCAGCTGGCACAGCCGGCAGCGAGGAAGGCTGTGCGGGGAGCTGCGGGCACACTCACTGGCCGAGGAACTCCAGATCGCTGTGCTGGCTGCTGGTCCCCAGGCTGGAAAGCGATTCAAGGCTATCCCCGCTGATGCTGGAGGAGCTCACACCCAGGCTGGAGAGCGACTGGAGGCTGTCGTGCTGGATGAAGGACTCCAGGCTGTCGGAGAGGTCGCTGGAGGCGCGGTGCGCTCCGAAGCACCGTGCGCCGGAGCCCCTGGCCACGGGGCCCTGCAGGCTGTCCTCGCTGGCCCCGGCCGAGCCCGCGCTCCGGCGGCGGCAGCAGCACGAGCAGGGCGGACACTCCAGGCTGTCACACTGGATGCTGGGCGAGTCGAGGCCGGGGAAGGCTTGGAGGCTGTCGGGCGGGAGGGAGCCGGGGCTGCTGCACAGGCTGGA
>VXBR01009962.1:858573-915692 GCA_013400215.1 Cisticola juncidis | reverse complement strand
GAGCTGCCATCGCTGCGGGCACAGCCTGCGTCTGCTGGCCCTGCTGCATCCACCGCGGGCACTGCCTGCCATAGCCCAGGGCACAGCCTGCCACCATCCCGGGCACTGCCTGCCATAGCCCAGGGCACAGCCTGCAATAGCCGAGGGCACTGCCACCATCCTGGGCACTGCCTGCCACCACCCCGGGCACTGCCTGCCATAGCCCAGGGCACAGCCTGCCACCATCCCGGGCACTGCCACCATCTCGGCGCTGTCCCCTCGCGGCCGCTGCTCTGCCCCGTCCGGGGCTCGGCTCTGCGGAGCGCGGCCGGTACAGATCCGTGGAGGCGTGTGAGGGACAGACGGGATCGAGTGTAAATAGATACGGACATTAGCATGACTGTAAATACATAAACAGCACTGTAATAGGTGGGCCAGGAGAGCTGTTTGTCACCTGTCTCATTTGCAGACCATTGTAAACCCCTGGAACCGTGCAGTTCCCTGGTACGGGAATGCAGTTCCTCGGAAGTAAGAGAAAGCAATGGATCCTGCTCTGAGTATTTTTAGTAGGAGCTGATGAGACATTTGTTTCGGAAATAGAAAAAAATAAAGTATTGCGTACAAAATTTGCATAAATGCATATCGGAAGAGCGCGTTTTGTGACACAAAAAGCACAGCTCAGCTCGCAGGGGGTTGAGCATCTGCTCTCCATCAATCGGGAGCAGGAGCAGGAGCAGGAGCAGGCGGCCCGCGGGGCTGTGCCAGCCTCGGCAGCACCTGGCACTGCGCAGGCTGAGCGGCGGGGATGGGGACGGGCACATGACACTGCCCGGGAGCTCCGGGCCCTGCCCTCAGGTATTTCATGGATTGGCGACTGTAAATTGCAGGATGCTGCTTCCCACCGAGCGAGTGCCGGGGGAGGGGACTGTTTTCCTGTACAGTTTGGTAGCTGATTGTGTTTATCTTACTGCTTTAAAAATAGAATCACATCGGGAGGATTTTGTTTGTCGCCAGCATCTCCAGGACGTGGGGATGTCTGCATTGGATATCCAGTGCCTTGCAAAGCTAAAAGACTGGAGCCGTTTGAGGATTATGTAACAGTAAAGGTGCGGATAGCCATTGGGAAGAGGAATAATGGGACCAGGCATCCAGGAATATCCCTTGTTACTGCACAGAGAGACACAGCAGAAGGAAAGCCACATCCACAGCAATGAAAACCACAAAGGAATGGTAAAGTAAGGAAATTAATTTCGCTTTTTATAGTCACTGGAATGTCAACATACTGGGTTTAGTTGTGAAGTGCCTGGCTGTTCTGTTGCCACTGCCATCCCCTCCCTGATCCCAGTGACAGCAATGATTGTGCAGGATGATCGTGCAGGTCACAAGGTCACAGAGGTGACTGCAGCAGTGCTGGAGGCACAGGACTTAGTTTCATTCTTTTATAAGCTCTTGAATTTGTGAAATCATGTGTTTTTAAAAACAAAATCTGACATAAAAACTGAGAACAAGATGTGCAGCCTGGCAGTTTAACTGAACTGCAGCAATGCTAGATTAGACAGGAAACCACAGTTTGATTATTCCTGTTCTGAAATGATATTTTAAAGCTTTCCATTTGGAAATAAGTAATATTTCTTGTTTGTAGAGCAAACACTGATCTTATTCATAAAGAATATGGTGATTTATTTATTCAGTGTGCTGACACAGAAATGTAGATGGTTTAATTAAGGAAGCTTTGGTTCTAAGCTGCCCAGATTAGTAATGCCATTCCTTTTGTTGTCATATCAGCTTTTTCTCTTAATAATATTTTCACAACCCCATTATAATATGAAATAGGGAGTTTTTATGCCTTCATTGTGAAATAGTTTGTATTAATACCAGAAGAGACATTATACTCCCTGTTCACTTCCACTCCTTATCTTCAAAGGGACAGTCCTTTAAATTTGCTGAGAATATACAAATGGAAAAGAGAAACAAAATTTGGCTAGCAGTGACCTTCATATTGTACTTTAATTGTGGTAAATTGCAGTAGGAGCACCTGCCAGGTACTAAAAAAATCAGTAGTTAAATATCTGGTCTGTAATATTTATTAGCTCCAGAGGAGCTTTGGGATCCTCTGACAGAGGATTCAATATGAGGACTACATTCTATTATTGTATCATCTGATAGAATTATTCACTTTTGCATTAAGAATACTAAAAATAGAGCAGTGCATTTGTGGTATAAAGGTACAGAGTGGCCATGGCATAGTTCTGAGGAACTTCAGGAATAAATGCAATCAATAAACTCAGTTGCACTCAAAGTTTTTATTGTACTTCCATTCTGACACTCATATGTGCTGCTATTTATATCTGATATTTTGTTTAATCCTTTGTGGTTACAGTAATGGAAAAAGCCATCCAAGCACCAAAGGACTAAATAAACCAATTTCTTATGCGAAATCTCCTCCTGGAAGATTGGGCAAAAATGTATCAAGTGCCATTGAAAAGGTAAATAATCCCCTTTTCTAACATAAGAAGGGTACCTGCTCTAAGTCAGCTTCTTAATAACATCAAAACTTTCATATCCCTTCAGATTTCCTGTGACACTCAAGATGGTCACCAACCAAGTGTTTTTAAGAAGGGAAGGAACCAGATGGATGGCAATAACCAGTCAAAAAGGTAATTTTATGTTATCTCTTTAATTTGTAATAATTTCAAAGTGGTATACAAAATGCTTGTGATGAAATTGTAGCTGCTGTGTTTTGCATTTGACTTCACTGGCTCAGAGTTCAGCAGCAAATCTTAAGTTATCAAAATGGAAACTTGCTATCCTGCTTTAGTGAGTTCTTAGGCAAAACCATAATAAAAAAATAAATTAAAATAAAACAGTATTAGGCAGTGTAACCTCTACCAGCAATTACTGATTTTGCCTCATTACCAAGCTTCCATGCCAGTTTTAGCTTCAGTGATGGAGATCCCTGTCCTTGAAGGGTTGCAAGACCTTTGTAAGCTGCTGTTCAAAGGCTTCACCATTCTAACAGTACATGAACTTCCCTTTCCTTTAGGATCCCGAGTGTTTGCAGCTCACTGCACACTGCACAAGGACCAAAGAGGAGTCCTCCAGAAAGAAGGCAAAATGAATCCTTCCTGCACAGGAGTCCTCCAGAAAGAAGGCAAAACGAATCCTTCCTGCACAGGAGTCCTCCAGGAAGAAGGCAAAACGAATCCTTCCTGCACAGGAGTCCACCAGAAAGAAAGCTGAATGAATCTTTTCTGCACAGGAGTCCTCCAGAAAGAAGGCAAGATGAATCCTTCCTGCACAGGAGTCCACCAGAAAGAAGGCAAGATGAATCTTTTCTGCACAGGAGTCCCCCAGAAAGAAAGCAGAATGAATCTTTCCTGCACAGGAGTCCCCCAGAAAGAAGGCAAAATGAATCTTTCCTGCACAGGATCCCCCCTGGCACAAAGGGCAGCCCACAAGAAAACTTCTGTAGGGCAAAGGATGCCCCAATGCAGCGTTTTTATTGCAGTAAAAAAGAAGAGTTGGGAAAGAATCACGAGGAATACGTTGCTGAAGCCAGCCCAGGCTCTTCAAAATGGCAAGAAGCATCTGTAGGTGAAATGTTTCTTGATTTTGAATCGGTACAAATTATCAAAGAAGATGCTGAAGATGACAGTGCCAGTGACCTCTCTGACTCAGAAAGGATTCCCATTCCCCCCTCTCCCTGCACCCCACCAGAACTCATCCTCAGAGCCGAAGAGATCGACCCGGTTTGTTTGGAGCACATCCCTGAAGTGGGATTCAGGGAATCCGAGTATTACTACCCCGATTTCCTGCCACCCCCGTTCAACTCGTGGGACCTGAGGCAGCTGGCCACGTTTGCCCACGGGGAGGGGAGGAGCGATTTCCACCCCCGGCCCACGGGGGCCCTGGAGAGGTTCCTGGAGCGCCTGCTGCAGCTGGAGTGGCTGCAGATGCAGACGGTGCAGGGCGAGAAGGGCAGGGCCACCAAAGCCCGGCCCCAGACCGCCCCCGGCCCCTCCCGTGCCCTCCGGAGCCCCGGGAAAGGCAAAGCCCTGCTCAGCCCCGTGCCCAGCAGGCAGGCAGTGCCCCAGGAAGGGGTGAGCAGGCTGCCCAGGAGCTGTGTGGGTCACAGGGCAGAGCCACACTCCGAGGACACTCGCCAGGTGCGTCCCCACCCAAAACTCCCTGAGAGAGTGGGATGTGCAGGATCTTCTCAGAGGCAGCCTGGAGATGTGAGGAGTGAGCTGAAGAAGAAACCAGCTGCAAAGCAGCAGCAGCTTCTCAGCCTGCAGCCCCCCGAGAGCAGCTCTAAAATCCAAAGTGTTGGAAACATCAGACCCCCTAAGCAAACCTCAGCGTTCCACGGTGCCGCTGCTCCCATCAGAGGCTCAAAAACATCCACGGGTGCAAATCCAAAGAAAAATGGCAATGCCAGCAGTTATGTTCCTCCTAAAAAACCAACAGTGGACAGGAAAACAAAAACAAATGGCACAAAGCAAACGCCACGCAAATTTCAGTGAGGGAAAATTCATTAGTGAATGTTTGTGCTTCTTAACTGCTAGAAAGCATCTGGCCAGTGCACAAGGTTCTTTTTTTTTTTCTTCTTTCTTCATAGGAAGATCCTGAGAAAAATGTTCCTGACACGTGGTTCTGAGTCAGCACTGTTCATTTCTATAGATTTGACCTTAAGCCAGCAGGATGTTTTTTCCCTGAAGGCAAGTGTCTTCCATTGGCCTTTCCTTAAAATATTTTTAATTGCTCGATGAAGATAACAATAGCACAGTGTGAAGTTTAGAGAAGTGTAAGTACAGAATGTTCTGCCTGCACCAGCTGAAGTCTGAGTGTTCCTTGTCCTTGCCCTGCTGGGTGTGAGGGAATGGGGTCCGTGCTCCTTCTCCTTGCCCAGATGTGCTTTTTGTAAGACAGGTTTGATTGTGGTGTTTTTATAAAATAATGGAGCCTGTTATCTATGCAAAGTCAGCTCTAATTCTTCACAGAAGATGATGAATTGGATTTTTTTTGATGAAATAGATACTATTTTTGTGAGAAGATGAAGAAGAATGGAGATAATGTTTTGAAATATTTTAAAGCAGAGAGAATTCTTTTTAAGACAAAGTATTAGGGACCAGACAGCTTCAATAATGACAGATTAAGAAAATGGAATGTGTATTTTTATACCCTGGAACCTTCACTGTGTTTACAGACAGCTTTCCTGGAAGTTCATTTTGTAGGCCTTGATGTTTTTTGTCATTTAGGGGAAATGACCAAATTTCAAATTGCACATGGATGTATTTGAGTAATTCAAATTAAGACTTTAAGCAGAGACTGTATGGCCTGGTTTTCAGAACTGGTAGCCTCTCAAAACATAAAATCCAGACACTTGGGGGAAGAATTTAAAGGGTGTTGTAAGTTCAAGTAATGATATATTCTGATACAGAGGATATGGATTTTTAGTGACCTAAGATGATTTATTTATCCTGTGGTCCAGTCTAGCTTGGCTTCTCAAGGTTTAGGGAGATGGGGAAATGTCCTGCAGAAGGAATTGTACAACCAGGATTGGGTCCTGTCCTTAGGCTTCTGTCTCGTGTCTGTGAAATACAGGAGAGTACAAAGGACAGCTCAGAGAATATTCAAGTGTCACCTGATCTGTTACAATTTCAAATCCATCACAGCAGCTGGGGACAGGATCTTGTTAATGTGAAATCCTAAAGAATGTCTTTTACTTTCCTTTAAAATCCTGGTCAGTGTATTTTCCTCCTCGGCCACCAGTCCCAATCTTCATGAGGAGTGAGCTGAGGTCTGATGGACCAGAATTCTGCAAGTTGGGTCCTTGGCATTGTGATAGAAAATTTAAAAAGTAGCAAACACTGAAGAGTACATTATGTATATAGCTAAATTGCACTTCTCTTGGTGAGCTCATCTTGGTTTAAGATGCTTAGCTGTTTCTATTGTGCCTACCAGATCTTCAGCTTTGTAAAATTTCAAAGCATGAATTTATATGTAGTTTGAAAAGTAAGAATATTAAGAAATATAGTAATAGAGTATTTTACAGTATATAAAAACATTGCTCAGGAATAGTCTAAGAAATATTTTTGTGGTTTTTTCCTAGTCTACTGGAGACCAAATGTGAAATTTTGAATTGGTAAAGGAAATGAATGTAACAGACAATATTACATTTCCTGAATCAGTATTTGTAAAGTTACACTTAATGTGCATTGTAGTTGCATGTACATTCAGCTCTATGCAATTCAAGTGAAACTCAATCTGAGATGCTCAGAGAGGAATGGGCTGTGTCAGAGGTGTGGTGGACTCAGGATGGGACTGAACACCAGCAGAGGACAGCACATCCCAGTGCTGCTGTTTCACCCTTTTGTTTTGGTCCAGCCTCATTTATTTCAGCTTTTAGAGAGGAAAGGTTCCTGCTCCCAGTGCTAGTATTCCAAGCTGTGGCCAAATTCTGCAAGCCTGCCTTAGCCAAGTTTTCCTGATTCACATGAACAGTAGTGAAAAATAGGAGAGCTGCTTTCTGCTTTGCCAGTGATCAGATTTTAATGCACTATTCAAGTTCACCGTTACAAGCACCAAATCTGAGGTGAGCAGGATCCAAGCAATAACCAGAATAGCAATTTTTTAAAACAAATTCTGTTAGATGCAGTAAATAATTTAGCATGTTGTTAGCATTGAGTATTGCTGGATGCTAAATTTTCTAAATGGAAGGCACATTTTGCATGATCACTTCTTTAAGAATAAATAAACCCCATTTCAATCAGCTGTGACCAGAGCAAAGGTGATTGGCACTGAGAAAGGTATTTGGTGATAGAGGTGGGAAAGTTTTAATGTAGTGTTTGTCATTTTATGGACACCATTTGAGATGAAAAAGTGAAGTGGAGGTGGTGATGCCACTTCAAAGGAGTCTGAAAAGTCTTGTTCATCCCTGGGCTCCCTGTGGGGTCTGCCAAGTGAGTTTGTCCCACATGAGAATCACACCAGTCTAATTTCTGTCATTGATCTGACACCCTTGTCCTTGTTCACACACAGAAACAGAAATTCTGTGTTTGCCTCAGCAAACAGCTCCTGTCCTGAGTAACCTGCAGGGGCTGGGGTTTATCCCATTTCCATTTTAACTTCACCATTGTTCTAGGTCTGCAGATGACAGAGCTCCTTTTATGAAGAGGACTGTGGTTTATATTTCTTTCATTTTGTATCACTGATATTGTCTTTAGAAGCACTTTTGAATAGAGCAGAAAAACTTCAAACACATTCAGTTTAAAATTAATTATTAAGATTCTTCCACAGCACCATGTTTGTGTGGCTATTTGCCTTTTTTTTTCAAGCTTTAGCAATATGATCATGTGGATCTAAGCCTAGCACTGGTGATGCTTCTTGAAGAACAGATTACTGTGATGTGAGATATTTAAACAGAGAGATTTATTTATTTTTGCTAGCGAATGTAAAGGTTTAGTGTTCTGTAGTATTACCTACAGAACAAACATGCTCAGGTTGTATTTTAAACAAACAGCCAGACTCTGCTTCAATCACACGAGTATAAACTTTGAACAACTCAGTTCTTTTCAGTGAAATGACCCTGTTAGAAGATGTGAACAAACAGAATTTCACTCCAATATGTATAAACTGTTTTCTTTAGCAATGCTAATGTATTTTTCGTGCATCACGTGAAGAAATTTAAAGCAATACTGTTTTTCTCTTGCCATGTTCCTTTTTTTTTCATTGCTTGCATCTCATCCTGAGGGCAGTAATGTTTTTTTTCCCATGCTGTTTTCAGTTGGATACAGCAGGATAATGCTGCAGGGAGGGTTGTGCTGATTCCATCCAAACTGCCCTGTTTGACTCCAGACTGAGCTCTGCCCTCATCCTGTCACTCTTTGTTCTGTGTTTCACTCATTTTATTTGAGGTAACTTTTGTATTTGCTATTTAAAGGATATTGTTAGAATTCTGAGAGAATTTTGACAGTTTTTTCAGCTGGTATGGGCTTTTTTGGAGCTGATACTTTAAATTTCTACAGTATGAAATTACCTAGAATGTACTATTTTTTGCCTTATTTTGAAGGTATTGAGCCTTTGTCGCTCCCATTGCATTAGTGGTTTTTCATCTGAAAAATAAACAGACCATGCTATAAGGACTGAACTTGATTAACTGAGGATTTGCAGACCAGCTTTTGATGTTGGTATTCATGTATTATTTATTTGAACTTTTTGTGGATATTTTTCCTAGTAATTCCATGGGAAAGTGATCTTGTCATTCAGAAGTACCGTATATTTGTTACAATAAAAGTGAGATACTGCCCTGTTTGTTGCTGAGTTGTATTTTCTTCTCGAGATGGCATCACTGAATTTTCATGGAGGGAATTCTGGTGCTGCAGTGTCGGGTGGAGGGATAGTTCAGCGCATCCCGGCTGCTGCTGGCCAAGGGAAGCCATAAAAACCCGGATTTTTCCTTCATTTTCGGGAATTCCATCCGGGATACAGCATGCAGGAAATCCCGGACCGGATTGCCCAGAGTCCGGAATGGAGCTGGCCGATGGCAGTGAAAACCCGGGCAGGATTTTAGTCGGAGTATGGAATGGAGCTGGCCGGTGGCAGTGAAAACCCGGACAGGATTTCAGTCGGAGTATGGAATGGAGCTGGACGGTGGCAGTGAAAACCCGGATGGGATTTTAGTCGGAGTATGGAATGGAGTCGACCGGTTGGAGGGAAAACCCGGACTGGATTTTGGCCGCAGTCCGGAATTGAGTAATCCGATTGGAGTGAAAACCTGGAACAGATTTCGGCCAGAGTCCGGAATGGAGTCGGCCGGTTGGCTCAAAAAACGATTTTTTTGTTTTCTTTTTTTTTTTTTTCTTTTTTTGTAGTATGGAATGGAGCAAAACCATGACTGGATTTTTTTCTGCAGTGGGGAATGGGTATAACTTTATTTCACACACTGTTTGTCTGTGCATTTAGCTGAGGTTAATCCAGAGGCAAATAAAAGGAGGGACAGTAAGATTTTTATGTTCTCATGCTGAAAAATGCCTTTTTTTTTTTTTTTTTTGCTATTTTTGTAATTTTTATAGTAAGCTTTACAAATTTCCATTGTGAAGTATCACACAATAATTTTACATTCAGAACATTCCTGCTATTTGGGGTTTTCCTGCTGTCCAAGCCTTCCTGTCCTGCCCTGCTATTTAACCTGTTGCTGTTATTTGTGAGTTCTGGAAGATCCCTCCTGCCTTCCTGCATACCTGAGTGTGGCCTATTTGACACAATCTATTGCTTTTCTTCTCACCTGAATAGGACATGAGTTTCTCCATAATTCTTCCTTTCACAGCTTCCAGAACACTAAATTATTGAAGTGAGAATAAACCTTGTGCCCACTAAGAGTAAATCTGGAAAATGGAAAATGCTGTGAGAGGTGTTTTCACAGAAACCAGAACCTTCCCCCTGCTCTCTGCCACTCTCTGTTTCTTAATTTTTAATTTCCTGCTTCCTTATGTTTTGTGTTAAAAGTATTTTTCCCACCTTGTGTGGGAATTTAATCTCCACATATACAAGTTCATCCTTGCTTGGTGGCCTTTGGGTGGAGCAGGACACAACAGCTTTCAAATAAGCTTTGACAGAACTGGCTCTTGTTTCAAAGTCTGAAATCATAGAGAAGCAGCTAAACCCAGATAAACCCCGCTCCTATTGAAAGTAAAGTTTTTAAAGTGTGTTTACTCTTTTAGGGAATGGCATTTCCAAGGAACTCTTGAATCAAGACACGTGTTTACGGTTGTAAAATAGCAATAAAACTGCAGTCGTGGCCCATTTATTGTGTGTGGAAGTGGCAGGTGCAGACTGACAGAAGCAACC
The DNA here is from genome assembly GCA_013400215.1 of Cisticola juncidis. Lineage (NCBI taxonomy): Eukaryota > Metazoa > Chordata > Aves > Passeriformes > Cisticolidae > Cisticola > Cisticola juncidis. Next base: position 905,864 of record VXBR01009962.1, on the reverse strand, counting down.
TAACACCACAGGAGGACTGAGCTTTGCTTGGAGATAGTTGAGTGTGAGAGAAACAACAGTTCAGGTTTTTCACTTTGTCTGAGGGGTGGAAATTCACTTTCTCCTCTGGGGCTGCCCACACGGCTGGACCAGGTGGAAATGCTGGGGACAAAGCCCTGGGCTGCAGGGAGCCATCACACAGTGCTCCAGAGACCTGGATCTGCTGCTCCTGGATGCTCCCACCCACGACAGCAGCATCTTCTCCGGTCCCCCATGGTCCTGCTGAGCCCCTTGGAGCTGCTCCTCATCCTGCTGCTCCTGCAGGTGGGTGTGGGCTGGGATGTGAGCTGGGATGTGAGCTGGGGTTGTGGGCAGGGGTCTGGCTGCAGGGGGGCATGGCTGGGATGTGGGCAGGGGGCTGGCTGCAGGGGGGCATGGCTGGGATGTGAGCTGGGATGTGGGNCTCCAGCCCTTCCTTGGACACCTCCAGGGATGGGGACTCCAAACCTCCCTGGGCAGCCCCTGCCAATGCTTAACCATCCTTTCCATGGGGAAATTCCTCCTGATGTCCAACCTGAACCTCCCCTGGCTCAGCTTGAGCATTTCTTCTTGTTCTGTGGAAAAACAACAGGGAAAACAAACAACACCTACTTAAAAGGGATAAAGGAGAAGAGACCAAAAATTTAGCTGTGGAATGCAAGGGGGGTTGGCTGGGATGTGGGCAGGGGTCTGGCTGCAGGGGGGCATGGCTGGAGGATAGAGCCAGAATCTTCTCAAGATGCTGAGCAGTAGGATGAGGGGCAATGGGCAAGAGATGGCAGAACAATCCACCTGCACGTGAGAATGTCTGTGTGGGTGGCTGGGGACTGGAACAGGCTGCCTAGAGAGGTGGTGGGGTCTCATGGGTCTCCTTCCCTGGAGACACTCAGAATCCATGTGAACACAATCCTGAGTAGTGCTCCTGAGGGGATCTGCTGGAGCAGGGAGGCTGCACCAGCCGATCTCCAGTGGTCCTTTCCCACCTTAACCCCTCTGTGACTCTGTCCCTGCTGGTGCCTCCAGAACAGGAGGCTCCTCTGCCCCAGCTCCTGGGCTCAGGTGTCTGGGAAGGGATTCCAGGGCTGGGGACCCTCTGCTCATCCTGTGGGAATTCTGGAGTGCTCATGTGTGGCTGAGCACGCTGGTGCCTGGGGGTGAGCCTGCCACCATCACCCCCCCAGGAATTCAGTGGAGTTTCCATGGGTGTTTCTGTGGGATTCGTGGTCCTGTACTGGGTTTTTCCTTTCTAGCAGTGCCTCTGGCTGGCACTGCTNGGACCCTCTGCTCATCCTGTGGGAATTCTGGAGTGCTCATGTGTGGCTGAGCACGCTGGTGCCTGGGGGTGAGCCTGCCACCATCACCCCCCCAGGAATTCAGTGGAGTTTCCATGGGTGTTTCTGTGGGATTCGTGGTCCTGTACTGGGTTTTTCCTTTCTAGCAGTGCCTCTGGCTGGCACAGAGACAGCTCTGCCCTGGGCCATGGCTGTGCAGGGGAACAAGAAGAGTGGGGAAGCCAGGAAATGCACAGTTAAAGCTTCTAAAATGATTAAAATGATTACACATAGAAAAGGGGAAAACAGCTCCTTCTGGGGGTCCAGCAGGGCTGACCCTGGAGCAAATCCAACACAGACAACTCACAAGTGCCCACTCGCAGCCTTGCTTGCTGTTTTCACCTCACAGAGCTTTTCCCTGGGCATAAACAGCTTTACAGCTCCACGGCATTGCTGGTGACCCATTCATAGCTCAGCAGGTTTATAACCATGGCAGTTTTACAGGTATTCTGTTTCTTCAGAATAAAGTGACAGGGTAAAGGCCTTTGGTCATGTCTGGGCAGGCAGAGATCGGTTTCATTTTTAGAAACATTAGATAATGTTTGTCTGCAATAAACCTCAAGATTTCCAAGGAAGTTGTTGAGAAGTAGGAGAAAGGTGTCCAAGTTACCTGTGAGCTAATGGCAATGGTTTAATTTGAGCACTGTCAAAGTCCTTTGAGGTGAAAGATTTCCAGTAAAAAGCAGTGTTTGAAGCCTGGGCAGGAAGCTTGCATTTATATGCAAAGGCAAATTGTGCCAATTTTGGTGTAGCCACCATTCTCAGTGATTTATTTTACTCATCTGAGTTAGAGATTTTGGTCCAGCAATCACCTTCTGGTAAATCAGTTGTGTTTGGTGCACTTCAAGTCCCACCACAGAGCCCTGAGACTCTGAAATTCTCCCAAGACTTAACTCTTTCTTTGCAAAAGTCACTTTATGTCCTGTAAACATCAGAAAGCCGCTAAGGAGCAGAGAGACAGGGGTGAATATTTAAAAGTGGAGGTACTTGGTTTAGGAAAAGTCACAGAGGTGATACCAAAGACTGATATCTGCATGGACACAGCATTTTTATGGGATCTGGCATCACCTGACCACAAGCATTGCTCTCACAGCTCTCATGGCATTCTCGTGGCATTTGGAATGAAATGGATGATATTTGTGATGATATTTGTGCAGTTAAGGGTTAGACACAATTCAACACAATACTGTCAAAACTGGATCAATATGTTTCTCTGAAGGCAAATCCCTCCTAGACAACACATCAAGATTTTCTAGTGACCCACACTTGTCATAATCACTTTTCTTCTTTTCACAAGGTTACTGCTGCTGACAGTTTTTCTCATGAAATTGAAAATTTCAGTTTAAGGCAAGCCATCAGAAGGAAGAGTTTGCAGGTTTGTAGTCAACTTTATACAATAACAGATACTCAGCAGCTAACTGTGTAAACTGTGACACTAAACACTGTTTTTATCCAATAGGGGATCAATTCTTATCAGTCAGACAGTCTGCCACCTCTGAAGAGAACAAAAAGGACCTGGATTATCACCACCATTGATGTTGAAGAGGAGGACAAAGGACCATTCCCCAAATATGCTGGACAGGTACAAACCCCCTTGTAGGAAAAATTCTTCCTGAAGATCAGCAAGGCACTCATCACCTCAGCTTGTACAATAAAATACCACAGGGAGCAGAGGGCAAGAATTGTGCATTAAAAAACAGCTTTGAAAAAACTTACTCATCCTAGCTTGTCTAATATTTCCACAGAGATGGGTAGAACTGTGAGGTGGGAGGGATTTACTGGTCTTGCCCATGGGAAGTTGCAAGGACACTCAGGGGAAAGAAGAGAATGGAGTGGGAGTGGTGAGAGGGCAGTGGTGCTGCAGCTGTGGGATTGGCTGAGACCAAGAGAGGCCCCCTCTGCAAAGGGGACGGGGCAGAAAGAGAATTGATCTCATTATTTTCATTTCTGTTCCATCTTCCCTGCTCACATTGCACTGTCCTTCTCTCCTCACAAGCTGTTCAATAACAGATCATACAACACTTCCCTGAAGTATTTAATCAGTGGGCCTGGGGTGGATGAGGCCCCAGAGGTTGGACTGTTTTCCATAGAGGATGATGCCAATGGCCATGTGTACGTCCATCGCTCCATCGACAGGGAGAGGACCCCGGATTTCCAGGTAACACAGCTGGACAGGGCACTGCAGCTGTCTGCAGGGGTTAACTGTCCTCTAAATGCTTCACAGGAAAGAGAAACACCTATAATCATATTAAATGGGTGTTTTCATTATTTGCATGAAATTATTAAATTAGTATTTTCATTACTTTTCTTATCTGGCAGCCATAAATAACCAATAAATTGATTTGCTCAGCAGAGACCAATTAACTTCCACGTGACTAATCATTATAAATCTCTGTGGCTTGTCTGAACTTCCACAAATACCTGCACACTTTCTTCATTCTGGGATGACTCCTGATCATAATCTAAAAACTGAAAGGGCTGTCCTGAAATTCAAAATCTGTCACAGCTCTAGTGGCCAGAGGACTGAGGTGTAAACACAACCCCCTAATCAGGGGAATGTGAGCAAATATTCATGTGTTACATAAACTGGGGAATCCTGGAGGAGCTGCAAGGCTCTATTACTGTAACTTTACATAAGAGGAAGCATATGTTTCTCCTTAAAAGGCAGAAAAGTGTTCACAGGCAGGAAGTGCAATGAAAGAAATGTGATAACAAGTTTATGAATGAGATATGGGAGTGTGGGTTGTTTTTGTCCTAAAAAAAAAAAAAAATCAGTCGTGGTCTCCTTATGTTTAATCTGTAATGATTTCCATTTGAGTCTCTTTGGATTAACTGTACCCAAATTACAGTTTTCCATGTGGTTTTCTGTGCAACATCTTGCCTTTTAGGCAGCCATTTCAAATAATCAATTTCCAGTAAAAATATATTTTTTTGTACTTTTAAAAATGCTGTTTGAGGCCCAGGATGACCATTACAAATCTACTACTTTTGTAAGGTGAAAAAATGACTTAACCATGTGATTGAAAGGCAGTGCTAAGCAAATTTGACTGAAGCAACTTCAAAACTGAAGGCTTTTTGTTGTGTTCTGATATCTAAATGGTGCTGTTCAGTTCACCCTGATGTCTGTGTTGTTCCTCTTTTAGATTCGTTTTGATGTTGGGAACAGAGAATCTGGGGAGCTCTTGGACCGCCCTATATTTTTCAAGATAAAGGTTAAAGATATCAATGACAATGCCCCTGCATTTTCCATGGCAGAATACAGCACCACAATAAGAGAGAGCCACAGCAAAGGTAAGGGCCACCCAAACAAGGATTGCTGCTGGTTTGTGTGTGGCTGTTCTCATCCTAATCCCTTCACTGCTATTATCCCTTTCCTACTGATCTGTTCCTCTCTCTACTTAGCACTCATGAGTTTAGGGACATTTTACTGTTTCCTACATTTCAACCTCTTGTCTGATTAACCTCGATGAACATTAGAATGTCATTGGAGACATTCTGGAAAACTGAATGTTTTCATTTTCAAAGTTTGTTCCAAACCACGAGCCAGGACTGTGCCAGGCTGATCCCAGCCGTGGATCTGGAGGCTGCACATGCACCCAGCCTCACAGAGGGTGGTCAGACACTGCTCAGAAACACAAAGGCTTGGTCTGGGTGTGTGCACATGTGGTGTCAACTCCTCAGGAGCTGGCATGAAAGAACAGTGCGTGTTTTTGGTGAAATAAAGGCAGAAGTGGGGTAATTCTGTAGTCTAACAGTTCTTTAGGCAGATTTGCCACCCGAATGAAGTCGTGGCCAGAGTCTGTGTGCAGGGATAACCATGGGCACAGGAGGAGCTGTAGGTTTTCTTAGGAGCTGTGTGTTTAAGAGCCTGCAGACAGGTCTGAGAACTCCACACTGAAATGGAACACTCCCATTAACATCTCATTAATTCTTCATCCTAGATGAGCCAGTGATCCAAGTCACAGCCCTGGACAAGGACGAGGTGGGCACTGTGAACTCACAGGTCTCCTACTCTATTCATATGCAAGTGCCCTCTCCAGATGGACTCACCTTCAACATTGATCCAGCCACAGGTTCAATATTCCTGTCAGGATGCCTGGATTGTCAGGTGATGTAAATTTACCATATTCTCATCATTAATGCACGATGCATGTTCAGTACACAGTTACCAGGTACAAGGGGAGGGAGAGTCTCACATCCAGCTGTGGCTGACAAAATGTGGGAACTGCTTCTCAGCTAAGTTTCAGGAACTTCTGTTTCCTGAGTTTCAGGAGCTCCCTTGTTTCTGTTTTTCAGACTGCCAGCTCTTTCAGCCTTCTGATTAAAGCCAGTGACCATGGAAGCCCCCAGCTCTCATCTACTGCAACAGTGACTGTCACTGTTGAGGATGCAAACAACCACCTCCCTGTATTTACCAGTGACAATGTAAGGAAAAAACATTACTGAGCCTTTCCGAGTACAGTTGGGTCCTAAATGCACTCAGCAGTGGAAATGGGAACTCTCAGACCCCTGCAGAATCAAGGCAAAACCTGTGCAAATGAGATCTGCCAGACAAAATATCTTTTAAAGCGCTAAACTTTGTTAATTTTCTGTATGCATCACCGGAAGGTTTTTGTGTCAGTGGCAGCATAAGGAAGTTGACAGACCAGCTTATTGTGACCTCTGAGCAGCTGAGGTGCTGACTGCCCAGGAAAGTGGTGAATGTTCCACTCCTGGAAATGTTCCAGGCCAGGCTGGGCTGGGCTCTGAACCTCCTGGTCTCGTGAGAGATGTCCCTGCTCATGGCAAGAGCTGGAACTAGGGACCTTTATGGTCCCTTCCAACCCAAACAAGTCCATGATTACAATATGCTCTTTATTTTACAATCCACTGAAATAAACCATCCCAGCCAAACCCAGCACATGCATTCAGAGTGCTGAGTCATGTCAGATACTGGTCTGTGTAAATATTTGAGGTTATAAAGAGATACAGTAGGGTTACAACAGTGTGTATGAAGTCACCTACAAAAACAAGCACCTTCACCAGTGTCTCCTATCTGGTGTTTGAAAGATCTGAGGGAATAATGTCATATCACCAGCAAAAATTGGTTTACTGTGCTTTTACTCTGCTACTGTGCTTTGTCATCAACTCCTGTCTGGTAAAATTCTGATCCCTCTCACAGCTTTGATTTGTTCCTGCTCTCTGAGCATCGCATCCCTCTCTCCTTATTGCATTTTAAAAAGTTGTGATGCAAGGACAGTGATGTTTGCATATTAGAAGGCAAGAGTCTGGATTTTCAGCTGTCACCCAGTGACCAATTCATTATAAGAAATAGAGACAAACAAATTACGTATTCTTGCTACCTCATCACCCCTTAGGTGATTTAATTGGCATTTCTCAGTCTGGCTATGGAGTGCTAATTAGACAAGCTGGTGGCTACATTGCACCAACAAAAGCTTAAGCCATTGTGAAGAGATTACAATAGACAGACAGACAGACAGATAGATAGATAGATAAATAGATAGATAAGATCCTTATTTCCTTCCTTTTCCTCCCCAGTACCATCTGCAGATTTCAGCAGGAGAAGAACATCCAGCTGTGTTAAGGCTCCAAGTGGAAGATAAAGACTCTCCCCACACTCCAGCATGGAGAGCAAAATACAAAATCACAAAGGGCAATGAGAAGGAGCAGTTCACCATTTGGACAGATCCAGCCACCAATGAAGGCATTTTGAGTGTTACCAAGGTGAGGAGGCAGTGGCAGCAGATAAGCTGAGCCCTGTGTCACGTGTCCTCTCTGTGACATTCAGGGTCAGCCCAACTGGGTGAGCTCATCTCACTTGAGTTCCAAGTAACAGGCGTGACTGCCAAAACAAAGGTCATAACTGCTCATTAACTGCTCATTAACTGTTAAAAGGGCATATCTGCTAATTAAACTGCTTTTGTCTGGGGTTTTCAGCCTCTCAGCTATGAAGGTGACTCTGAGATGAGGCTTGTCATTTCTGTGGCAAATGAAGAACCTTTCTTCTGGTGCACAAATGGATTTGTGGTGATCTCAGACCTGGAATCCACAAACACAGCCGTGAACATCAAGGTCTTACAGTCACAACGTGTCCCAAAATTTCATCCTCCTATCCTCACTGTCCAAAAGGAAGATTCAATGAAGCCTGGGAGGGTGTTTAGAAAGTATCCTGCCACATATCCAGATGCTGTGCCAAATAAGATAAAGTAAGTGGTGATGTTCCAACTCTTAGAATAAAAAATAGCTTAGGAATAGTAAAAGGATTGCAAGTGTAGTTTAGTACCCCAAACCCATTTAAAATAATACCTTGTAATTTTTCCCTTTCATTTTCAGATATGAACTAGCCCATGACCCAGATGGTTGGCTGAGTGTGGATGAGAACTCTGGTGTTCTTACTGTGGCAAAAGAATTTGATCAGGATTCCCCCTTTTTGAACAACAGCCTGTACACCATTATTGTTCATGCTACTGATCATGGTAAGAAGCCAGCAAGAGACTATTCAAGCAGTGAATTCAAGACTGTGAAATGAGGTGCATATTGAATATAAAAAGATAGCAAGGCTGAGGATCTAAGTGATTAATGGATGATAAAACCCCCTGATGTTTATAACTTGTGCTGTGTGTGACTGGTGGGATGAACCAGACAGATCCTGCCACTGGGCTGGCATTTCTCAGTGCCCAGTTGTGATTATTTTTCTGTTTCCTACCCAGGCAAGACACCACAGACTGGTACTGGCACCATCCTGCTTTACTTGTCTGACATTCATGATCACATGCCAGCACTGGTGGCCCCTGCTTTGGATGTGTGTCACAAAAAAGAAGGGACACCTCTCCTTATAGAAGCCAGGTCTGCTCTGGCCCATTCACATTCAGGGCCATTCACATTTGAGCTGGCTGAGGGCTCTGAAGATGTGAAGCATAACTGGACACTGGGAAGGAACTTTGGTGAGTTCTTTTCATGTTCTTCCCGTGTTTATTCCCCTCTGGTTATTTCACTATCTCTCACCTTTATGGTTTGTTACTGAAGAAGAGCCTTCAAAATATGGAGTTATAGCAATTTCTGAAAAGTGACATTGCTCTTCATCTCTGCTGGGGACAGGACCAGCAGAAATGTGCTCAAACTGCAGAAAGGGGGATAAAACAGCTGAGGAACCACTTCCTCACTTGATTAACTACCTAAGGAATCCCAGAGGTTATCAGGGAGCTGTGCAGCCAGGCTGGGACAGATCTCTGCCCAGAAGGCTTGGAGAGGTGATGAAGTGGGATGTAATTTAGTCCTATTTACTATGGTTCATTAAGGCTGGAAAAACTCTTTGAGACTGGGGTGCAAATGAGTTTCCTTTATCAACACAAGGGACTGTACAATACTGGACTTATTTCTGTGAGCCTTGAAATGATTTGCTTGTCTTTTTAGGGCAGTCAGTTGAACTTGTGATGTTGAGAAGCCTCCCACAAGGCAGCTACTTGGTGCCCATCATTATTCAGGACAGGCAAGGATTTTCCACAAGGCAGGACCAGCACATCAGGCTCTGCCTTTGCCCAGATGGACACACATGTCAATATTCCTCAGTTCAAGCAGCAGTGGGACTTGGAAGTGGTGCCATTGTGATCATACTGGTGGCTTTCTTATTGCTACTGGGTAAGCAACCTCCTAAATTAGAGATGCAGGTTCTGTCCTCTGACCACTGGGTCTTGTTGCAATTGGATCTTGAGCTGTATCTACTAAAATCATGATTGTTTTGCATCAAGAGTATGACTGGCAAATGTAAATTAAGCTTGTCATTAAGTTAAACTCTAGTACAACATAGCAAGTATTTTTATTTGCATTGAGTACAATTAAATACTTGACTTTTTTGACATTTTCTGTGTCCTGGCAAACTGAATGTAATGAAATTCTCCCCTAGAGGTTAAACTTGTTCTAGAGCTGGTTTTCTGTGCAAGCTCATGTTGTTTAATGCTGGAGAGAAGAACTGCTGATTCCTTATCTGAAGAAAAATTGATAGATTATCTGAGCACTGCTCCTCTGGTTACCTGTGCATGGTCTGTTCTGTCTGCCTACTCAGTCTCACCACTCCAGTCCAGAATTCCTGCATTGCTGGGGCTTCCCAAGGGAGCTCCTCTGGAATTGGGCTGGGATCCTCTCCCCTCAGTGCTGAGCCCCACCCTTCTATTCCCAGTGCCCATTTCACCTCTCCCTTTCTCCTTCACAGTCTCCAGCATCCTGCTGTGCCAGTGTTACAGGTCAGGAGCTAAAAGCAAAGCCATTGCTCCGCCCCAGGAAGGTGAACAGACTTTCATCAAGTACAATGAAGAGAGCAGGAGTTCTTTTTCTGAGGTGAGTGTGACAGCAATATCCACACTACCCCACCAGTGCTGTGTGGCTGAATGTGCTGCTGATCATCTCTTTAATTAGGTTTCCTCTGGTTTGGGTACTGAGCAAAATCTGCCACTAAGCCGGTCTGGGGAGCTGGATAATCCACTCTGGTGTCAGACTGTTACCACCCTACCCTTTCTCAGTGTCAGCAGGACCTTCCCAGCTGCCTCATCCTGCTGGGTGAATTCCAGAGGTGAGGAAGCTCAGCCTCTCCTGTCACTACCACACACAGCCTGGTGTGTGCAACGAGGGAGCAAATGAGTGGAAAATGGAAGAGTCTGCAGAGGTGTGATCCTTCACACTCAGCTCAGTTCCTTATTAACACCACCCCTCTCCCCGTGTGCAGGCTGGGCTGGATATTACACACACTGCTACTCTAACATCTGTGTCTGAGGAGGCTGCAAAAGAGCTGATGGCTGAGGTAAGTGCCTGGTTCTTGATGAAAATGTCCTTTTTTTATACCAAGGGAAGTTGTATCCCGAGAATTAGGTGTGGTGTTAATGGCAGTGGGAAGAATAATGCAATATCACTTGATTAGAAAATAACTGTTACTTTTTGGAGTGACTGGAGAAGGCAGCACAAAAAATTGGATGTAACAGAGAAAAGGATAATTGGAGTTGCTGGTGAGTGAAAGAAATGTTAGAAGGTGGTTCTGTGCTGGTCACACCTGAGATGGAGTGTCTGTCCCCAGAATGGCTGTTTCACTGGCTACAAGACAGCCCAAGCAAGACACCTGGACTACTTCATCCGGACAGTGGACAGGACACTGGCTCAGGTGAGAAATGAGCACTGAACTCCTCCTCTGTCAAGTTCTGTGAGCACAGGAAAAAGGGCTTGCAGCACTGGGCAGCTGCTCTGAGCCCACATCTCAGAAGCACTGCAATTGAAAGCAGGGGATATATTTGATGGGAAAACATTCCAGACCTTGCTGAAAATACCTTTTTTTTCTTGTCTAAATTGTCCTTCAGACTGGAGAAGTGGGCCTGAAATGCTTTCCGTGCCTGAGCAGGGTTAAAGTTTTGTCACCTGCTCTTGCACTTCTGTGCTGTCAGGGAGATTCAAGTTCCTCTGGCCTTGCCCTGTGTGACCTTGCATGTTTGCAGTGCTGTCCTTTGCCCTCCTTGGCTGGACTGCAGCCCCTGCCTGGCAAGGTCACTTGCCAACTCTCTGGTCCAGGACAGATCAAATGCCCTTTCCTGCCCCACTTGTACCCTGGGCAAAGTTCAGACTCTGAACTTACACAGCTGAGACTTCGTGTAGAACCTCTCCTTGTCAGACAAAACCTCATCTTCTCCCCAGTAAATTCCTGCCTAATTTGCTTGCCATAATTGCCTTTAATTTTCAGAAGGGCAGCAGGAGCTTCTGTGCTGACTTGCACTGTTTCTTCCCCTCTTTAGAAAGTGTTTTACCAGAGCACACTGGAGGATTATGGGGACATCTGTGAACCTTGCAGATACACTGAGGAAGGAGAACCAGAGCCCAGTGACTCCCCCTGCTCCATCTCCCTCGTCAGTGAGCACATCCCTGATGATTTTTTGAACACTCTGGGACCAATGTTTTCTGCTCTGGAGGAGATCTGTCAGAAGTGATCTCCATCCCTCAGTTCATGTCAGAAGGCTGTGACTGTGGTGCTGCAAAGGCTTCTGGCAGGAGCAGTGACAATTTCAGGAGAAAAGGACCATCTGTACTTGAGGGCATTGCAGTGTTTGCAGCATGAGCACCTGGCTTTTCATTCCTCCTCCCTGCACTGTTTCATGTGGGCAACCAAAACCCTGGTGTGTCTTGAAGGTCCACAGTGCAGAGGTGGTGGGGGGATTTTGGTTTATTTGTGCACACTGACACAAATAGAAGGCCTGATAATTAAAGATTCTGAATTCAATATGCAAAGGGAAAAAAACCTTGCATCAACTAGGCCTGCAGTTCCAGGCAGAGCTCCATATGGAAATAAGTCAGTTTTGAAGAGAGAAGGCAGTTACCTGCTAGAGCAGTGTATACTCCTTCCTCCAGTATAAAAATCCTGTTAAATCCAAGATTAAGTTTAATAAAGTGCCATATTTTATATCCTTTATGTATGACAATGAAACATGGAAGAGAAAGTTCACTTTTCCTCTGGGTTCACACAGCTGGGACAGCTCTGCCCATCCCTCCTTCAGCATGAAAGGAGCACTTGTGTTGCTCGTGTGTCTGCTGGCATCTGCTGGCTGTTGGTATCATGGCACTGCTGTAAATAACACTCCAAATGCTAAGAAATTGTTGTCAGACAAGGTTATTCCTTTCAGTGAAATAACTTCCTGCTCTGAATTAGCCACAAGTGCCTCTGAGAGGGAAACTCGTGGGTTTCCTCAAGCACTGCTGATGAAACAGATGAAATGATAAAAAAGGGATGGTATCAAATTTCCCTATCAGGAAACCACAGATGTGTTACTTTTAAATTTTGAGGTATGGATATGTCTGAGTGGGATTGATCTCTGCTCAGTTATGGCATGAAGTCTTCCAATACAGAAATGAGGAAAGGACAGCTCAGAAGTTTGTGTTCTGTCATTAGGTAAGTTATACATGCAGGAAGTGTTGGAATTAGTTACAAATCTTACTCCTGTTCTATCACAATTTTGTGCTGAAAGAAAAATCCTTTGCCTGAGGCAAGCACTAAGTCTGGGAGCTAAGACACTGTTTTTGTGTTTCAAAGTTTACTTAAACAATAAATTATACTTTCTCTCGGATATTATTAACTAATAATTCAAGGCTGGGAACTTCAGTCAAGAGTGATAAAAGAATTTGGCTGAGTGGCAGGCAGCCACGTTCTCCTAAATGCCAGCAGCAAGATCTGTTTACACAATAAATCACTCCTGTGATAAACTGTCCTTAATTTGTAACTCCAGATGGAAGGCTTCAAGCCAGGCCAGTGATTTAGCAGCACTGCTAATACCTGAGGTGACATTTTTATTGCAGATGATAACCATATTGGTGAGGTTAGAGTTGTGCTCTGTTTTTTCTGAAAATTACGCCAGGCTGAAAACAATCTTGGAAATGTTCTGTGTGTTTGTTGCTGGTGTAAAACTCATGGTTGGTTTGGAGCAGTCACACAAACATGAGGTGGGATCAGACCCATGGCTGCTAATGCTGGTAAAGTTCTCTTTTGCATGGGACAAAAAATCGTGTTTTAATGAAACCCTGTTTCTTGGGAAATGAGGATGTCCCTGGAGGTTCTCACAGCTGCACACACAGGGGGTAACATTCAATATTTCAGCTTCTTCAGGGGTTTGAGGACTCGCAGGCACTAAACTGACACAGCTTCCCAGCACCACTGGGAGATAAAGATGCAAAGTTTGCACTTTAAAGAGCAGGAATTTCGGCTGAGGGAGCTGCTCTGTTGGCCCCAGTCACACAGGGAGCTGTGGCAATTGAGGAGTGGCACTTTGGGATGGTGCTGCAGGAGCATCTTGCCTTCCACCAGTGATGTTGACCTTTGCAGCAGCTTTTAGCCCATTCCTTTTGAACAGACCTGAGGGAAATGTGCTCTTCTGTGGTCATATCAAACCTGTACAAAATCTCTACAGCCTGGGAGCAAACAGTGATGGAAGCAGCAAATAATGAAAACCTTCATTTTACAGATAAGGGACAGATGCACAGCAATTCTAAGTCAGCTCCTGTAATCAAAAAGAGGCTTGTAGAATAGATCTAGATATTCAGATTCCCTTTTTGTCACTGTAATAACTGAAGTGTCATTATATTCATCATTCCCACCAAGCCCTGTCCTTTATGCAACTACCTGGCCAAAAATATCCCTCTTTGTTTTCCTCACTAAGCATTTGCAGTCAGTAATTTGATGGAGCTCCCATTAACAAAATATCAGTACAAAAAAGGGGTTTTTTTGTAAAACATAAAATCATCACTAAATATATCAGTATTGTGGGGACTGCAGTTGCAAAGATCTTTTTGATGCAATCTACTGATTTGACACTTGAACTCCTGTTAATGATCACTGGATACTTTTATGTAGAAATGACAGAACATGGTACAAACACCCAAATAACCACCCAAACTGCTGAAAGCTGTTATGAATCCTGTTGCCAACACAGGATGCCTGTAAGTTTTTAGCATTAGCCTGTTGGCTAAAAACTTTTAAAAGGCCTTGTAACAAAGAGAACTTTGCCTTCTGTTGTTATGGTGTGAGTTTTACCATCTTTTATGTCTCCACCTTCACTGAGACTGATGATGAAACAAAAACCTGTGGAATGCCCCTTGCTCTGTCCCTTGTTGGTGATGGGATCCAGCTCAGGGGTGTGAGACAGAGCCCTCCGTGCCCCCTCCATCCCCAGGGAGCCCCCAGGGCTGCTCTGGAGGGTGATGCTCTGTGCTGGATGCACACCCTGCATGCCATCCCTGCACTGCTCCTGCAAACATTTGTGGATTTGACCTTTAGAGCAGCAGGTGCCACGTATCTCCCCAGGGCCCCTCTGCTTGTGCTTTGTATCCCCAGGCCAGGCAGGGAACCCAAGCAGTGCCCCCAGGAGCAGCCCCAGGTGCCATCAAATACAGCTCAGTGCGAAATTTCCAGCTTTGTATTCATGAGTCTCCAGCCTCCTCCATCACTGATATTCACAGTTTTTTGTAAAGAATGATTCAATCAAACCACTCCTTACTAGAGGAGTTGGAACAGTTAGAGGAGCTCCCCAAAAGTAGTGCGAGGCTTGTTGTCCATTTTCCTGACTTGGGGAAAATAAGTTTTAAGTTGGAACTCTTCTTTCATGTGGTCTTTACGATGAAGAAAAGCAAATAAACGTTTTCACAGAAAGGCTGACAAAGCTCTACCCATGTGTTTATCCCCACCCATTCTGAATTTCCCTCGGTCAGAGGGCTGTGGCACTGCTGTGTCCATCCATGGCCAGGCTGGGCTCATTCCCTCTGGCACAGGGAGTGTGAGCAGCCTCTGCCTCGCTCAGGCTCTGCTCTGAACCCAGCACCTCCATGGCTTTGCTGTTTTCCCTCTGCTTTCCCTCTGTAGTGTTTCAATTACCTGCTCACAGTGAGAGCTCTAATCAGGGCTCCTGCAAACCCCCATTACTGCTGGCCCCCGCTGTGCCCAAGCCAGTGGGAGTCCCAGCAGCACAAATGTTTATCTCGGCACAATCTTCATCTCTCTCTTTGTTTTGCCTCGTTTATAAAGATCTTACTTTAAAGCAAATGACACACAATCAGTAAAGGGGAAATTAATCATGCTGGAACCAAAGTTCTGACACTGAGTTTTAAAGGAAACAAGAGACACTGATCACTGGCTGGCCCTACAGAGAGGGGATGTCAGCACATCAGAGATAAAATCTTTTTGTCTCAGACTGAAAGAAGCTTTTCCCTGTCTGCTATTTACTCTACTCTGCTGAGCAATGGGATCCCCTGGGATCTTTGGGCTGCCACAGAAGGAGTGTGAGTTTTAATCAAATCTTTCTGTGCCAGTTTGGGGTAATTTTCTTCCCTCTGAAAGATCCATTTGTCCTGATTAAGGTATTATGAGAAGGCACTTAAAGGGCAGATAAATGACAAGAGATTTTATAAGTGAAGGGGAAACCACACACTGGGAGGGTTGTAATTAGTTCCGTCTATTAATGCTGTAGGTGTTGTTGTATTTCACAATCCTAATAATTAAACACTTAGTAGCAGAGTGTTGGATTAGTGTTTTAAAAAACCCCACAGACCAAGGGGGAGGCTCCTCTCAGGGTTTTCTGAGAGCAAGCAGGGAGCAGATGTGGTAACAGGAGTGGTGGTGGCAAAGTTTCCCAACTGAGTTCAAAGACCATGATCACCTCCAAAGAACCTGGAAATGGATTTTTCCTTTTTTAACATGTGCTGGTGCTGCCAGCTGAGAAAAGTGAGAGATTCATGGCTTTACAATGGCTTTGCTTTTCTGCCTGTAATGTCACTTGGACAGAAAACTGAGGAAAGCTGAGGGAGGGCACATGGAAAGCACAGCCAAGCAGGTGCTGAGCATCCCTTCCCATTATTTCGGAATTTTCAAAAGTGCTGAGGAGCCTTCACAATGGGAGCATCTGCTCCTGCTGGAGAAACACATCCCACTGACCTGGGCCTGCCCAGGACCCCTCCTTGGTGCCTGGAATAGCACAACTCTCAATGTCTGCTGTAATTACTGAATTCTATCCTGAATGCTCAGTTCTTAGGACTGGATATTTCTCAGAAAAATAGAAGGCACTGGAAAAATGTGAGTATTTGGTATTTCAGATGCCCACTTCATTTTCCCTAATGCTTGTGGTAGGAATCAGCTATTCCCAGTTACTCCATGAGGTGTGAACAGAAACTCAGATTCACAAAGTATTTTTTACTCTGCCACCTCTCCCACTGAGGATGCTGCAGTAAAACTCACTTTGCAAGAAAACCATTCTGTTCTATGGAAAATGAAGTAAAATGAGGCTCCAGAAAACAGTGAAGGCCCTTCAGCCTTTCCCCTATCCCCTAGACAGGTGTAAATACCCGATGTGAGACTTGGCAGGAGTGATGGAATGAATGAATAGAACAGCAAAGCTAAATTTTCCAGAAACTCAAACAACATCATCTGCTCTTTGTAGGCTTTTCTTGCATCAGAAATGCAGTGTCCCACAGCAAAGTTATCTCCAAAATATTTTGTGACACAGCTAACTTCTGTTCCTTCTTTCTGATCATCCCCAAGAGATTAAACCCCAGTCTTTTGTGAAAATGAAGCTCCCATTAGTAAAATATCAGTACAAAAAAGTTTTTTTTTTTGATAAAACTAAATATATCAGTATTGTGGGGACTGCAGTTACAAAGATCTTTTTGGTACAATCTATTGTTTATTTATAATAGTTGAATACGATGTGTTATGAATAATTCTGTAGTTTTTTAATTGTTCTAAATTCTATAAAATATGAAAAAAATTACTTCAGGGATTCTTTTAGTAAATTATTTCAAGGCACTGATTATTATTATTGCTGCTTGATAGAGGTTTCCCTGTGTAGAGACAGTTCTGTAATTACCCAGGAGATGGCATAAGTAGGCCAGATATCGACCTCAGTACCAAGGAGTTAAACCAAGGAAGGATTATTGATACCCCATTTGAAAACAAATCCACTTACAAAATGTATATTTTGATATGGTCAGTGGAGAGGAGGTTTTTTTCTCAAAAAAACCCCCTTTCCTCATCAACATCATACAAGGAAAGGGTCACTTAACAGCCATAGAGCAGCACTCAGGAAAGGGATGTGAGGCCAATATGAAAATCTTAAGCAGATATTCTATTTTTTTTCCCTCAAGCTATCTCCTTTATATAGAAAACTTTCTATTTGTCCACTGTTTTTTTATGAAGAAGAGACAGCAGCAATGAGTGATAAGAAATATATCTGCATTCCTCTGCCTACCTCATTCCATCCTGTTTGCTTTTCCTAGGGGTTTTATTCAAAGAATTTCTGAAAGTATAGAGGACATGGTAGAATCCATTTAAACCAGCAAATGAACATTTTCAAGCACAGAGAAGGAATTAATGTTTGCCTCTGGCCTTCAATATGTAACTTTCCATGTGAGCATTTTACATATTCTGACAAATATTTTCACTATTCAAACCTATCAATCCCCTAAACAGAAGGGATACTCTGCACACTGTGCTAATGGATACTTCAAAAAATAAACAAAAATTCGAGATCAGTTTCCCTCTCTCCATTCAGTGTTTCAGAATGCCTAATTCGTGGCTCAGGGAGACATTTGATAGTGTCAGACTGCAGCTCCTGCTGATGTAAATGTACTTGGGGTTGGTGTGAAATTCCCTAGCCTGAAATCTGCTGCCTGTCACGCTGAGGTCACTGTCCAGAACTGAAACCACAGAGAAATGCAATTAAACAAGAAACCCTTCCTTGGGGCTGGGGTCAAACCCTGAATATGCAGATGCTGAAAGTGATCTCCACAGACTCTGCACTCACTTGTTTTTTTTTTTTTTTCTCCCCTAGGCATTTTCCAGGTGCCACAGAATGTCACAGTTGGAACCTCCCCTCACGAAAGGGCAGGAGCTGAGTTGGAGGAGTTCTTGCACATCAGCTCAGTCCTGCAGGGGGGTTTGGAAACAGCTGGCAAGGCAAACAACACAGCTCTAATTCTGATTTAATCACAGGGAAGTGATAAAGGCACCATGTCCAGGATTAGGGGGAATGACCATATTAATATTAAATAAAAGAGAAGGTAAAATACTGAGCTTGCCTGTTTCTTTCAGAACTGTGGATCACCAGTTCATCCAGATCAGCCTTCCTGATCTCCATCAAACACCAGTGAATCTCACCCATGGACTGTGTGGGCATCTTTTAGTCCTTGACAGAGCCTGGAAGAAGAGATTTTAGTCCTTAATTAGGGCTTCAAGATGCTTCTGCAAGACAGATGGACACAGAACCACTGCTTGTGCTTTTGACATATTGACATATTTTGCAGGATATCTGTGAAAGGGTATTTTTTTTTTGTCCTGTAATATTTGCTTCTTGCCCAGAACAGCTTCTACCTAGCCGAGATAGGAATCTCATGTTTGAAAGCATCTGTGCTTTTGTTTTCAAACATTTTGCTTAAAAACCACCAGGACTGCCATAAACCCACAAAATCTCAGTCCAGTTCAGCTTGTCACCTTGCCAAGAATGCTGCTTAGACTAATACAAACACTATCTAACTATTTAATTAAATTGCATTTGGGAGAGATAAAGAAAAGAATACAAGGTGATTGTGGAAGCTGCACCAACAAATCTTGTAAAGAGCATGTAACAGAATTTTATATGGAAAAAACAATAGCAAATGTATTACAAGGCACTGGCACTCACAGTTGCTCCTAGCAGGAAGGCAACATAAAGAAATGGTTTTTAGAAACTGGAGTGTATCCTGGATCCTGCAAAAGCTGCTGACACAGGCTGTAACTGATGGAAAACCAACAGAACCTGTCATCCCCATGTTTCAGTACTGACAGTGTAAAAGGCTTTTTTTTTTTTTCATTTAGACATTCATTTGAAAGCAGTAGTGACAAGTGAAGTCCTATTTCCATCTACAGTGAGAAGAATTTCCCACTGCAAAGGCTGATTCTTCTTTTTGTTGTTGTAGGGAAAATTGGGGATGATTCTGGCAAATAAAGCAAATGGAGAGGATGGGGTCTTTTCTTGGTCAGAGCATCCCTGACTGGGACCAGGACATTCTGCTCACTGCTGCCAGCAGGACACAGTAGGAACCACATCTTATTGAAGAGAGGATGTTTTGAAAAGTTTATATTCAAAAGGAGACACGTGGAATTGGGAAAAAAAACCAAAAACAAAACAAGCTTAACTTTCCCAATGATCTTGGAGGATGAGAAAGTCTGGGCTGTGGGATCTGGGAACTCCTTACTCAGGATGCTCAGAGATCACAGCAGAAAGGAGAATCTCTTCAAATCCAAACTGGAATAAACAAAGGAAAAGAATCCTGGAGTGACTCAAACTAAAGCTGAAGAGGTTTATTGGTTGCTAGCAGAGCCCTGTGATGGGCAGGCTCTGATTGCAAACACAGACATCACTGCCTCATGCATGGAAGGATAAATCTGAGAATTCCTCTCCAGACACAGCAGTGCCTCCTCCAAGAAAATCAGGATCTCCTGTGCAGGAGACAGTTTGTGTTTGCATCTTGTTCCAAGAGAAGAGGAAAAGGTAACTGGAGCGTGCATCCATCACAGGAGCTGGAAGCACTGCCAAGGCCAGTAATTAAGAAATGATTTCAGTTTTCTTGCTTGAGGATCCAGGTGGCTCAGAAGCAGAGTGAGAGAGCAGATACCACTGTGGTGTGATGGATAATGGGGAAGGTTTGGCTTCACACTGAACTGAAAGCCCAAGCTAATGCTGCTGTATACACCTGGTCATGGCATTTGAAATAAAATGCCCTCAGCATGAGGGGAAAATCAGGAAGGTTTGTGTTCCAGCAGGTTCACAACTCTGAAAATCACACTTTGTGAGACTCCTCTGTGACCCTGGGCAAGTGACGTGCAGCCAGATCTTAATAAACTATTCAGCATCTACCTCCACTGGAATTAGGGGAAATTAAATGTCATAAATCTGTCTATTACATCTCTCCAGCTGTGAAATGGGAACAGTCCTTCCTGTCTCCAAGAAATACTTCCAGAAATTCTGAAGTGTTTTGACAGGGCAGTAATGGGAATTGTGCAAGTATCCTAAACAGAAATAGGAACTTTCCTCAGCTGATGCTGTGCTGATGTGCTGAATAAATATTGTCCTTAGGTTTTTGCAATATTCAGGTTTATGAGCCAAATGAAAGCCAGGCATGGATGGTATTTTTAATGTGCTGAATAAATATTCATCAGGATATTCATCAGGATATGCATTTTTTAAGCTAAAGAGCCAATATTATTTATAGTCTGTGCTTTCATGTAGAGAAGCCAGTTATATGAGGAATCAGGAGGAGAAGTGACACCCTGCTATGAGGTTGCTGGTTATTTGCTAACAAGACCATGATGAGGGTGAAACAATCCTGAGACTGACTTGAATGGAGAGTGTGGGAGTTGAAATATCGAGGTTTATTAATTGGGCTTGTTGAACTTGGATGGGTAACTTTAAACATTCAAATAGTTTGTGCAAGATACTTGGCAAACATCAGAGTGAGACATTCCCAGGAACAGGTGAAAAACCCAAACACACACAGCTACTGATTTAAAATCCCAAGATCTTTCAATGTAGGTGGTTTTAATATGGCAGAGGAACATCATTATTGGGATTTTTTTTTTTTTAATGCTGAAGAAAAGCTTATGCAAAGCCAGTAGCAACAATGTCTCTGCTTCCCCCAAGACAACTCAGGGACTGTTTTCAGTTTGTGCTGCTGTATACATTCCATCATTATGTGCCTCTAAAAATGAAAAATAGGTCAAGAAATTGCAAGGTGAACGAGTGAACACATGAAGCATTATCACATTCAAGTGCTACACAACTGAATACCTTCCATTTAATTATGAGGCAGTAGAGTCAGTGCAGTGTGGTGACATTAATCATTACATTACTGAGATTTTGTTACCATGGTGTGTCTTTTAAGAGGAAACTATTTGAAGATGTAAATTAACTTTGCCTAAGAGTTCCCCTCCTCACACCCTCAGACAAGCAGTAATCAGTGTTTGTGGGCATTGTGCTGCAAGAGCAGCTCAGAGACCTTATTAATGCTCTCATCAGAGCTACATCCATCCTTATTTTGGCCCCACTGCAAAGCCTTCCCATTCCCCTGCTGTCTCTTTGCACTTTATAACAGATATTTCAGCAGTCAGGGGATGTTATGCAGTGACAGCTATGAACTTTAATATCCTTTATCTCACATGAAGAGTCATAAACCAGGCATTATTTCCCTCCCTGTGGCCAGTCTGACTCTCAGGGCAGCAGGATGTGTCTCTCAGCCCTGTTTGTTCTCCAGGCCTCACACCAAGGGATAGAGATTTTTTGTGAAAATGCAGATATTTGCTAGAATTTACCTGCCTGTAAAGCCCACAAATCAAACTGAGTCCTCACCCAGCACTGCAGATCTGTCTGCATCACTCCCAACCCTTGGGTTTGTGTCCTAAGGTGAGATTTAGGCTCTCACAGCAGCACTGAGGGGATGGACTGGGGGGATTTCTGGAATCAAACCAACTCCTGGGGAGACAGAGCTGGGAATAAACCTTGGATCAGGCCCAGTCAGAGATGCTGAGGAAGCATTTCTGGCCTGGGCTGAAGGTCTGCTGAAGAGATGTGGTCAGAGAGCAGACAAGGGTAAAAAAGGATTTTTGGGGTGTAAGAAGCTGGAGGAGTTGAAATTATCCTTTAGGCAGGAACTTGTGATGGTAAATCTGTATTAAACCATCATTCCCAAATCCACAGAGCTGAATTTTCCACCGAGATACATTTTGTCCATCATCCTGATTGTGACCACACAACAGTCCCTGCAAGTCAGACTAGATTATTGCTATGGCCATGAAGCAAATATTCTGTTATTGTAAAGGGCAACCATTTTGTGCTTCCTGAGCTGAAAAACTATTGTCAATAAGTTACGAATTCAGACTAGAGCCTGAGGGAGTCAGACACTCAAATGCCATTGAACTTCATAAACAGCTGAGTGCTTACATCCTTTAGGCTCCTAAATCCTTCCCCTAAATTGCAAATCTGGTCTATAAACACAAAAATCTAATAGTTTGAAAGAAAGGTTTGCAATAAAGTATAGATCCAGCCTAAATCCTTTGTTCATGAGATGCTGATCAATATGCATAACTCCAGTGTCAGCTCATCACTTGCAAAATCTTTTGACCTTGAACTGTTTTTCCTTCTTAATTTCACTTGCTTAATTTTTTGTTGCCAGCTACCCAAATTGAAGCTCCCTGAAGTACCAAAAGTCATATTATTAATTCTATATTCACTGGCTCTAAGCAGAGTGGGCAAATCTGTATCTTTTTGCTTACAGGCAAACCCCTCTTGCAGAACATTGCAAAGTTTTCTGTGCAGTCATTGGAAGCACATTCCCAGCCTGCTGGAGTGAAATTCAAAGCACAATGGACTGAGTGGGATTCCTTTCTTGATTTTGTTTTGCTTTTAGTGGAACTTCAGCATTTGTGCCTTTTGACTGGAATCCCTTTGTGCTGTCCCACCCATCAGAGAGGTCTTGCCTGGCTCCTCTTGGCCCGGAGAGGCTGTGAAAAAAGGAACTGCACGCAGCACACTGTGCATTTGCATAACCTCTTTGGCACGAGTTTGTCAAGAATCCCTCTCACTGTTATTTCTGTATTGTTCTCTGTCTCGCTGAGAGAACAGAGCACTTTCTAAGGATGCAAAATGATAGCTCTGTCTGGCGTGTGATAGAATATTAAATACATTATTAAATGCAGCTACTTCTGACAGAGTTCTTCTAGTATTCCTCACTTAAGGGTTTGCTGAACCCCTACAAAGCACATTTTCAGAGAACTGAGTACAAAGTTTTTCTTGGTAATAAAATTTTGAGGAGCCTTTTCTTTTTTTCTTGCTTTGGTTTACTGAGATGCTTATCAGACATGTAAAAAATTTTGCTAAATATCAACGTATTCAACTGCTTCACTGCTTTTAGCTTCTGATCTTAATCAAGGTTTGACCAGAAGACACCTCTGGAACCTTTAGCAAAACACCACGTGCCTTTTAGATCCCCTGAACCTCTTTTTACTAAAACAATTTCACGACCATGCAGGACACTGAGGGAAGAACCACTGCTCAACCAAACAACCTGCACTGAGATTTCAGTCGATTTTCCACCATTCTGAGAGGAGTTCTGCCTGTTTTAGGTCAGAAGGGAGACTCTGGCTCTGCACTGGTTGTGCCTGTTGGGGTGCAAGGCAGGAATTCCTGGGGGCTCTCGGTGTCTGGAGCAGACAGAGTTGATGGTGCCTCCTTATCCAGGGGACAGAGGGCAGCCAACCCCACCACGGGCAGAATTACCTGCCCACAATCTGTAATCAACAACTGCAGATCGATTTAATTCCTGTCCTGTCGCCGAGGGCAGCCACCCTGTTGATCTCTATCCCTCACACACCTCTGATGGGTCTCAGGGTTCACAAACTGGGTGGTAAAAAAAGAGAACTCAGAGGCTGCAGTGGAGCCCTGGCTGTGCTGGGAGCAGCAGCTCATCAAACCCATCAAACATCGAGGTGTTACTGCCCCAAGTCTGGCATCATTCCCTGTTATTTCCCCCCATCAGAGACACTTGCAATGAATTTAGACAACACCCGAATATCAAAGAATAAAAGCCCTTTGTTCCATCCAAAGTGGGTGCTGATAAGCAATCTCCATTAGCAGCAGGCTGTTGGAAACCTCTTGCACAGACAACAGTGTGTGAGACCCTCCCGGTTTCAACCACTTCAGATTTCAGACACAAATGCCTCTGTATCTTAGCAATCGTTGCCTGACAACTCCTAGATTGCTGGAAAAACATATCAGAGTCCAGCCACAAACTCCAGTTGCTCTCACTTAGCTTGGCTTTACAGGAAAAAATAAATTGTATTTTGTTTGATAGATTAGCTGATAAGTCTGGCATGAAAGGGGTTGCACACAGTTGTTTTGTTCTAAGGCATGAGAGAAGCTGATTTTAGAAATGTTGCATACAAGGTTGGTCACAATGAGAGTGGATGCTGATATTGAAAAGGTAATATCAACAGAAATAAAGATTAAATCACCAGGCATAGTTTGGTTTAAGAGCAAGGAACATGAAGATACTGTGATTTTTTTTTTTCTGGAATATCTTAACAAAAATGTGGATTTCAAAAGGATTCAGTTGCTCCATGTATTGGAATTAGTAGGAGCTGAATTTCCCAAGATCTAGCTGTGTTTCAGAATTCTGCCAGAGCAGCTGGACCTGCAGCATCCTTGTCTTGTCAATGATAAGAACATTTCTCATGCACTGGAAATACCAGGCCCACTAACAGGCCAACAAAGATCATTTAAAATCCACACTAAACCAGGCAAAAAAAATGACTTGCAATATTATTTGGTGATGGAAATTATTTTAACTTCCATTTTATACCGAGAAATAAAAAAGTGGTACAGACAATTGAGGGGAAGTCCTTGTGCCTCTGGCTATTCATGGGCAACCTGTGACTGCTGAGGAAGGGACAGGGATTCCTGCAGCTGCCTCCTCTCCCTACTCTGTCATTATCCAGGACATGGATTTTGAAATTGAAGTGTGGGCCAGGGGTACAGGATGGAGAATGGGATGGGAGGAAGGAGATGCAGCCTGGCTTCTCTTGGATTCTCCACAGGCCCTTGGGAACATTCTCTGCCATAAAAACAAACCACAGGAAAAGCCCCAAACCAAAACACCCGCACTGGTAGATGGGGAAACAAATCCCATTTGGAAAATATACAAGTTTTGATGTTTTATAGAAATCTGATTATACTGCCTGACGTTATTGTTGTTGACAGCAATTGTAAAGTGAGTTTGGAGAGATTAGGTGTATAGGGGCATTGTCTGTAATTTTTAATAATTCTCTTCTCTTAGATCTTGAAGAAAAAGAACATTATTGTTGTGTATGTATTAATGGAATCTGCCTGTCAAAATAATGAAATTGAAAAAGCTTTTATTGGGTATGTATATCATAGAAATGTTAGCATTCTATGTGTCCCTTGTGCCAAATGTATTACCACAGCCATAAGTGGAGAAGCATCAACAGGAATACAGTATATAATGATGCTTAAAAATCCCTCACATATTGACATTGCTATGAATCTAACCGGGTCTAGGAGCCACATTTCCCCAAACAGTTTGCAACACTTTCTATTAGCATTTAACATTTATTGTTTCCTTCATTTCAAGTATTATTCTAATAGGAAACTGCTAAGAGGTATGGAATGAAAATCCAAAGCTTTTCATGTCAGGAGCAGCATTACAGAGCCCATTTCCTCTCCTCAGCAAACCTGATCCTGTGAAATGTTATAAATCCTCATGTGAAATGTTATATATCCCACCCCTTTCCATCATGAGGCTGAGGTTTCCCATGAGTGATTGGCCAGACAAATTCCAGATGAAATCCAACTGGATAATTGCTAAATACTGAAGACAGTAAAATGTGTAACATGCATCATAATACAGAAATTTTCTGGGAGCTGTAATGGATTCTCTCTGTATTTTGACTGCCACTGTAAACTCTGTGGCAGCCAAAAAGGCCATGTTGTTGCAGAAAATATAAAATAAATACAGTCTTGGTAAAATACAGGCAGTAATTGTTTGTTTGCTTCAGCTGAAGTGAATTATCTCTGGCTGTGAAATTCATGTTTTGGGAAAGTCGCTGAGAAAATGAAGTCAGAGAAGAGGGACTAAAATGGCAGCAGATGTGAAGAAAACACCTGGGCTGCTCTGCTGAGGCAAAGACAGCACTGAGGGAGAAATGAGGACCACAAGATATTTAAAATATTTCACCATCAAATCGTTCTCCCTCTGTATAGATACCAGGAGAAGAACTGCAGCATTTCACCTTTATGAAGGGAAAATAAAGAGAGTCAGTTTTCTAATGTTGATAAGGGATCAGATTGCCTAAGGATACAGTGGAATCACCAGTGAATAATTTAAAACAAGTGTGGTAAAAATGGTAAAAATATCCCTGATAATCAAGAGGAGAATGGACTAGATAAAGGTACTCACACTGTCACCCTGTGATCTGCAAGGCTGGAAGGAAATGTGGAATCCCAGAGTTAAGAGGGCTTTTTGATGTCCTTTAGTGCAAAGATTTCTTTTTTCATGGTAGTGGACGTCATACTAGTATAAATATAACATTATATACTGGAACACAGCTTCACACATGCACTTAAAACACAGCACTATAAACAGGTTTAAATGAATACTAGGAATTGAAAATATTTGTTAGGACAGGAAACTGGCAATGGGGATTACATTTTTTTAACTTTTTGAGTGGATTTTTAGGAGCAATGACTCAACTATTTTGTGTGGTTTCAGTAGGCACACACATAAACTGGATCATATATCTGCAGGAAATTTGCATTCCTGAAGATGAAGGATTTTGTGTCAGTGTTAAACAGAGTGTGATCTACAACACCACCACCCCATCTCCAGAATTTATGTTCTGGTTAGGGAGTCTGTGATCAGGAAATTCTAAACAATTGAGGAAGAAATGAATGTGTCAGCCCTTAATATCAGGTTAGAGAGTCAAAGTCAGTCTTGGTAAGGTAGGAGACACTTTCTTCTCATCCAGCACTTCTGAGAAAATGAAATCAAAAGCCGCTGCTGCAGCTGTAAATTGACAGGTTAAAAACGCTGTGGAGCTGCAGCAGCAGAACGGGGAGGGAACATCTCCTTTGAGGGAGAGGCTGCTGGGAGGGAAACCTGTGTGGAGCACTTGTGTCTGCAGGTAGGGCCCTCTTGTTTTCCCTCCCTTCCAAGAATGATTCATTTTGCCTCTAAAAAAAGCTTTTTCCTGGAAAAAGCCCAGCTGTCCCCCCTGTTTTACTCTGGCACCGTGGCAGGGGTGGGTGTCATCCCTGCAGATGCTGGTGGCTCCTCCAGTGCACAGCGCTGATCCTGAGGAGCTGGGAAGGGCCATGCAGTGTGAGTGTGCTGGGCTGGCTCTGCTCTCCCAGCAGCAGGGGATGCCCAGGGAAGTCCCAAAGCCTTCCCTTCATTAGTGCCCATCCCTGCTGCCAGCCCCGGGGGGGATCTGCAGCTGGAACCAAAGAGGACACTCAGATGTCGCTTGCTTACACCTCTGGTGATTCATTCTCGTGTCTGATTTTTTCACAAATGCCTAAAACACTTGAAAGAGTTTTTCTTCCTCAGCCTGGCTCCAGCTGCTGGCAACCATTAGGCTGCCTGTGTGCTCTTTGTTGGGCTGGCATTGCTGCAGGCACACCCCTGGCAGGGCAGTGACTGACAGGGGATGCCGTGGCAGAGGCAATAATTGGGGGAATTGAGCAGCAGCCCAGGGCTCCCTGGGCAGCTCAGGGGAGGGAAGGGCTTGGAAAGGACCTGGAGTGCTGCTGGTAGGGAAAGGGCAAGGCAGGAGGGCTGAACAAGGGAGAAAGGACACTCCTGTGTGAGTGTGGGAGCTCCTGAGCAGCAGCACAAGGTCGTGATATCAAGTCAGCTTTTTGCCACAGAAGGAAATGATGTGACTATTCTTTTTT
Organism: Cisticola juncidis; assembly: GCA_013400215.1. Lineage (NCBI taxonomy): Eukaryota > Metazoa > Chordata > Aves > Passeriformes > Cisticolidae > Cisticola > Cisticola juncidis. Next base: position 878,509 of record VXBR01009962.1, on the reverse strand, counting down.
GGATTAAAAAATGAGAATTACTGTGGTGCCTACAAGCATGAGAAACTTATTTGCATGCCCTGCCATCTGGAACGTTACCTCCCTTTCCATCCTGGGTGCTGTCACATTTTTCATACCATGGCTCAGTTCTTGCTGGAAAACCTTCTGATGGACCACTTCTTTCTTTCTTTCTTTCTTTCTTTCTTTTCTTTCTTTCTTTCTTTCTTTCTTTCTTTCTTTCTTTCTTTCTTTCTTTCTTTCTTTCTTTCTTTCTTTCTTTCTTTCTTTCTTTCTTTCTTTCTTTCTTTCTCCCATCATGGACTACACTGTGCCTTCCTCTTGGGAAGACATTCTCCAGATCCTTCTGGCAATTACAGCAGCTGCTAAAAAGCAGCTCAAAAGTTCCCTCTGCAAATCCAGTTGTGTTGGTTTAAAAAATGGTCTCTTCATTGCCATGGCAAATATAAAAGCACAGAAACAAATAAAATAATAAAATCACTGAGAACAAGGCTTTAAGAATCTCTGTAAAAACTCACCTTAAACACAAACCTCAGTGCTGGGCACTGAACCCCAGCTCTTTGAGTTCATTATGGAAACGTTGGCAGGAAGGTTTCCCTTGCATGGCACAGGAGGAACACTGTCATCCCCTGTGCTAACACCCTGACCTTCCTCACGTGTGGACAAACTTCTCTGCCACAATATCCCCAGAATTCCTTTATTCACTTCAGATGCTGAATGTTTTTCAGAAGATATTGCATCTTTGTATTTGCTAACAAGGTAGCAGGACAGATGGCACACCTTAAGTGTACCACGAGACATATGCTTTTGTGTAAGTACTTGGGGTTTTCAGAGTGCAGGAATGTATATTTATTTTTTGTTAGTAGAATCTATATATCTATATTGGTCAGCTGATAATCTGGCATGGCCTCCATGTCAATTTATAAGACAAAATTTCTAAATTCCAAATGTTGACCTGATTTTTAAAGGCTTAAATTAAAGTTAGCTCCACTACTCAGCTACAGGAGGCTGATGAGGTGTTTGAGATCTTGTGTTAAAACTCAGAGCCATGTGACATGACTTGAAGAATGGAAGATTCCTTTAAATAATCATTGCATAGACAAAAGTGGGAGATATTTAGCCATGCCAGTCAGGTTTCAAACACTTCATGGCAGCTAAGAAACATGCAGGGCAGAAATTCTGTAAAATGCATTTGTGGCTGTGGAATGGATTGCAAAAAAAAAAAAAAAAAAAAGAAGACAAAACAAACTCACAACGTGCTTTTGGTTGGGGAAAAGATCAAAGGTATGGCAGTGCAATTGCTTTTGGGACTCTCTCCAGGAGCAGGATTTGATGCAGACACCTGCTGGTGCCGTCTGCTGCTCCCCGTGTTTGTGTGGTCTGTGCCAGGGAGGCTGTGGGGGAGCATCTGCAAAAATGTGCAAGTTGCTGATAGAACATTGCAGAAAGGGATAAGTTTTGTTGTTTAATTTACACCAACCTCTTCTCTATTTTTTGGTCTGGATCATATTTCCCTGTGTATTCACAGCACTGGTAGACCCTTGGAGTTCTGCAGGACAGGGAAGGACTGACTTTCTTCACAGTTCACTAAAACTAAACCAAAGCTTTCCAAATGGCCTTGATGATCTCTAAGCTGTTGATGCTGGAGTCACTGGACTTCTCCAAACATGAATCTGGACTGGTTTTAGGTACCTCTCTTCCAAGCACAAAACAGAAACATCTGTGAAAAGTTTTACTTCCTTCTGAAGTTGTGTGAAATATTTGACCTACAGGACTTGCAGTCAAAGTGGCAAAATTAATTTGTCTTCTATTTTCCATAGGCTTGGTTTATCCTACTACAGAAATAGTTTTAAGCTACAAATGGTCAATAAGAGAGAGACTTTTAATTACTCTTCATCAGTGTCCTGATTGTCATTATTACACAGTATTTTAAAGAAAGTGTTGGATCTGGGAGCTATAAATTTTTCCAGCTTCTGGATGAAATAGAGACCCCCTGAAACAGGGATGCTATGCAAGAAAACAAAACCTCTTTTAAATGATAAAACAAAAGCTGGCCACACAACCAAGCCTCCTTTCCATCTTCTTGTCAGTCCAGCTCAAGATGCAAATACCCTGAGTGAGTGATGCATCCTCAGGGTGACAGCACCATCACTCACTTGGAGCAGCCACACAGGCTGCAGCACTGACAGGCTGCAGGAGGAGATGGAGGCTCTGCTGAAGGCAAAGCAGTGAAAACTCATCTGAGGAGCAGAGAGACGGATGTTCTGATGTTCTGACCAGTGTGAGGGGTTTCAAATCTTCATGCAGTGCTAGGACGAGGTGTGGGGGATGTCCAAGTCCCCCAAAAGGACATGAGGAGCTCATGGTTTCTTTGGCCCAAGCACAGGAGGACTCTGCTACTCAAAAGGTAGCACAGAGGAGAGAAAGGAACTGAATTAAATGTTTGGTCCTTAGTGTAAGGTATCAAGCTCAGTAGGATATAGAAAACTGTACATTTTAAAATACTATTTACTGTAAAAACACACTGGAAGACTTAATGAACTTATCCATAGCGATGGCTGCCAGTAGGACTTATCTGATCACAGAACACAACACTGGTGCTCCAGGAACCTCTTGTAGCAGGGATGGTGGAATTTTCAAGCTGGTCTTTGTTAGGAAGATGTGACACAGCATCTCCCTGTGACAGAAATACCAGTCTGTGCCACGTGGTTTGTGCCAGGCCCTATGAAACATCCAGGAGGATTCATTCTTTGCTGGCTGACACTCACAAAGGCTGTCAGGGCCTGAAGGGCCCTTTCAAACAGAAAAGAGCTGAGGTTGTTCTGCAGGACCAGGCTCTGCTTGCCCCACAACCATTAGCACCCAACACCTCTCCAGGCCCACATGAAGCAGCTGATGCAGGTATCCTCAAAAGGTTGAAAGGCATTGGCAGCTACACCGAATTCTTGTACACAACTTCAGCATCTCAGATATTTTTTGTTCTCTTAAAGGAGCTTTACAGCTCTTCCAGCAATTTCAGAATTATCTTAACAGCCACCTACAAACCTGGGATACCTTCCATTCCTTTAGCACAGCTCGTCTGTCTCTCACATTTTGGGGGTTTATAACCCCTCCTTCCTGCTCCCTGCCCCTTTGTCAGCCTCCTGCTCCATTTGCCTCACCCACCCTGACCCCCTTACCAGAGCCCCTGAGCAGAGCAGCCTCTCCACAAGCCAGATTGATGCTCATGATTACATGGACTGTTAACTCAGCTTTAAAAAAATTATTTACCTGCCAGCACTGCCAGACACCTTCACAAACCACTTGCTGATGACACTGGTGCTCACCTTGGGAAGGACACGGCGAGAGGAGCGGGGGTGACATCCTGAATGGATTGCCTGGAATTCTGCGCGGCGCTGGCGGCGTCTGACTCGTGTCGTGTCTGAGAAATACAACTCCTCCCAGAGACCCCCAAGATTTACTGAGGAAATAATGGCTGTGTCTGTGCTATTGAAGACATTACGTATCTCAGTTTTATAGGGCTTCTCTCCTTTCCTTGTTCAAAATACATTTTAAAAAAGGTGGTGAAATGTCTCCTCTGTAGCACAAAGCTGTTTACAACTCTGTTTTTCTGCACTTTTTGTATGCTGGTTGAAAAAGGAAAGAATTGGGCAATAATGGGAGACTTTATGCTGTTATTTTATTCTGATCTGATTGTGCACACTTGCAGAAGTGGACAAAAACTCCCAGAAAACTCAGCAAAGAGCATGGCTGAACACAGAGATTTTCCATCTTCACTGGAGAAAGTGATCAGGATTCTCCAAAATGGTTGAATTTTTCTCAGTTAAGACAGATTCCACTGCCTGGCATTGCTGGTGTTCCCTAACTGGGACCATTAATTTGATTCCTTCCCTCCTGCTAATTCTTAGGGGATTTCAGGGGACTTCATAATTATTGTTTACCCCAAATATTGTGTATTCCATCAGGAAGTAAAAATAAGCTTTAAATAGTGAACTTTAACTTTTCCTTTTTGTGACCATATCCTTGAAATATGAGATCAGATTCTGCAACTTTGAAGACCAGGATTTTCTGGTGAAAATTGATGAATTCTCATTCACTTGACTCCTATTAATTAGATTTATTTGACACTATAAAACCCCACAGAAACAAAATGATGAGTCTCAATCTTTGTGAGAGTTGGTAGCCTTGTTCTTTTGTAGTAGAAGTGTAATTACTCACATGGCACTTATTTTGCATAATAAATGATAAAGATATGTAAATTAATAGATGCTCTGTAAGACAATGGAGGGAAGTCCAGCAGTGACCACCTCACAAACTTTGTTCTAATAAGTAACTTAACAGAAATTACACTCTAAAATGGGAGCTTCTGCACAGAACAGTTTCTACAAAGCTGGAGTCTAATGTGCTAAAAAGGGGAAATTGATGCTTTTCAAATGCACTCCATTTTTATCTCTGTTTTATTTGGATCTTTTAAGGTACAGCTCTATTTATGGAAACTTAGTGATATTCTAAAAATGGGATGTGTTCCTGTGCTATCTCAGATAAAATGTGCCATGTTGGAAGATGAATGTCTAGGATCTCTCTAAGAGAAAACAAACAAACAATTGTTTTGTCTTTTGAGAACAACATTTCTTTGTCACAAAGAGATTGAACTCTGTGGATCTTTTTAATCCCCATGAAGAATTTTGTGAATATTTGCAAGATGTCAAAAATAATTAGACAAAAGCAGTTTCCCCATCTCTGGTATAAATAGTACATACATTGTAGAGATCAAAGGACTTCACTTTCTCTCTTGTAAATCTAAAATGAAGGTTTCTTTGAAGAAAAAACAGAAAACAATGGTAAAGAAAAAAAGAAGGCATCACATCCTTCTATTAGAGTAACTATTGCTATTAAAACTGTGTCAGAAATAGGTCTGGCTTAAAGGCAGCTGATCTCCAGCAGAATGAAGAGCTGAGCCCCTGAGTGCTGCTGTGCACTCAGGGTTGCTGATTTTTAGCAAATATTTAGAATCACTCAAGATTTGTCCACTGATTCATTAATTCAGGATTAATGTCACACGATATTTTTTGAGATTATGCTTGCCAATATGAAGTATTTCAAAAGAAACAGAAATTATTAAAATAGCAGTTATTAAAAAAATTAAATTTGAAATGGCAACAAAGAGCATCTACCTTAAATGAAATAGCAAAAGGGGAACCTCTTTGCTGTTCTTTCAGCTGACTCTGTACCCTGTGCTTGGTGCTGCCCTGTCTGTCCTGCCACGTCCCCTCTGCTGGCACAGGCACAGCCTCACCTCACACCACTCACTGCTCAGTTAAAAAGACAAAGAAAATCCAAGGGGAGAGAAAGGATCTGAAATCCGTTTTACACTCTCACTTTTTCTGCTTTCTCTCCTTATCTCTGCCCTGGTCTATCAGTTTGCATTCAGATTTGTTATTTGAATTTACCAAAATGTGGTTTCTCCTCCCCAGGGCATGGCTAATACAAAACCTGAGAGAACACCCGGAGTTCTGTTCTCACAGGTCAAGAAACTGGGTGAGGCCACAGGAAGAAATGATTGAGAAATACACATTTTGCAAAGAAAAACCACTAACCAAACAAACTCAAACAATAGCAATAAAGCATACCAAAGAAAATCAAGATGAGGTGAAAAATTATTAACAGATTCTTTTAGGGTAGTTGCCTCTGTCACATTTAGTGCACACACCAAGGGAAAATAAAACCCACACTTCTTTCTGCCACTGATCCATGTTCATATTTGTGGGAATCAAGTGGAAGTAGTGCTCTGCTTAAAGTTAAGCCAGGTACAAACCTAAATGTTTGCAGGAACTAGTCCTTGGACTTGACAGAATAAGCAGCTCTTCCTCCAGTACATTGAAGTTCTCAGCCAGGCAACTCTTAGCAATATTCATTATCAAAAATATCTTATGATAAAATATTGAACTGCAGTGTCTTTCTGAAAACTCTGCCACTTCCATGCTCATGGTCACATCAGGCATTTTCTCTGACTCACATGTGAGGAAAACCTATCCCTGCTTTTAATGGAACATAATCTCTCATGTTCTGAGCACTTTGATGATGTAAAGTGCAATTTAATTGCTAAGTGTTGGTACAAAATAGAGAAGCTTCCAGGGCCTTCAGCACAAAATGCTAATTCAGACACCACCCATTTAAGCAGCGTTAATCCTGCACACATCTCTCAGCTCATCTTCAGTACTTGGGTGGAGAGATGTCAAATCTGTCAAGGCAGTAATTTATTACTACATCTGCTCCACTTATTTTGTATTAACTCACCCATCACAGCCACCTTATCAAGACAGAACAGAATCAAAATAACCACTGCTTCCCTTTTTATTATCAACAGCGAGTGAAGGGCCCTTTGCAAGTTGTGGATGTTTGAGAGCCACAGGTCTAATGTTTCTGCTCTAAAATACAACCAAAGATAGCAGAAGTGAAGGGAAGAAGGGCAACACCAAATAAAAACTGCACAGATCTCTAAAGCTTCAATAAAAGCCAAGCCAGAGGCTCCATTTTCCAGGAGAGGTGATGGAGGCACAAGATGCTCTGGTGGTGGAGCTACCTGACAAACCACCAGGACCTCAAGGTTCTAACTCATCTTCTCTCAAATGTTCACTTCCCCCAAACTTCAAACCCATTTGTATTTGAATATTTGAGTATTTGATTGTTGTTCTTGCCTGCACAACTGGGATAGGAGGCTTCATTTTACCTCTGGCTAGAAAACACCCAATTCACAAGGAGGAGTATAATCATGTTCTAGCAGTGAGTCAGAGAAATGCCAATTTAATGACATTACAATGTCTTTAGAGTACAACAGGATTAAAAAAAAAGGGCCACACTTGGAAATGACACACAATGACACAGCAGCATTTACAGTTGTGGAAAATTCTCAATAGGTGCAGGTGTGCTCATTTCAAGTCTATTTATCCACACCAGGTTGTGTCTCCTGCTGCTCTACTGAATGTGGGTTTGGCTCAGGCATGACTGAGAAGGAGGACAATAAATGAAATTATCAGGACTCAGTACTGCCTTCAGCTCTGGCATCTTAATTTATCTCTGCTTGGTGGCTTCTTAAATACTCATGTAGACACCAATTTCCCACCCTGGCACAATATTAAAGCTGCAATAGCTGGTATTTCCTAACCTCCATTTCCCTCTTGTTTTTACCTCCTTCTCCACCATTTCCTATTTCCATTTCAGTGAAATGCCCTTTCCATTGATGAATGACATTTAAATTTGGATTGAGGATGTGACCCTGCCCCCAGGAAGGCTTTGCTGACTCCTGCAGCATAAATACAAACAATCCTAAAGGACAGAGCAGCAAGTAGATGGTTCTGCCCAGGAGAAAAGGAGAATGCACTGAATGATTGTGTCATCATTTGTTCCACTTCTCTTTCTCCTGAGGAACTCTTATTCTTTTAAGTAAACTCTTATTTCTTCAGCAAGCAGAGGCTGCCAGGGTGTTCTACCCTTTGGATATAACACAGGATCAGAGCAGGTTTATTTTAGAGGCAGTCTGGCACTAATACTGAGAAAAACTTCTGGAATATCTTTCCTCTGTAATTATCTTTTAAACAGCCATGATTTTGTTTCATTTGGAACTTTGCATTAGTTTTACAGATGATATGAATATTGTTGATTCCATTATTGATTTATGCATTTTCACAGTGGAAAGTAGGCAAATATGGGAAGTAACTGGGGGGTTTCCTAGGCTTTATTTTGCTAATTTCAACATCTGACAAAAAATGTTTCTCCAATATCTGATTTTGTTAAGGAGCAACGTTTTCTCCCCCTGAAATAAATGGACCAACTCTAATTATACATTTTTTATTAATGAGACACTTTTCTAGGTGTTCATCCTGCTGGCACTGTTTTGCATATCAGGCAGAGACAGCCCTGCACCTGTCTCACAGAGGAACATCAAGATCCATTATTTTTTTTGCTCTCTCACAGCACCCCAGGTCTGTAATGATGAATCAATTAATGAAACAATCCAGCTGAAACGAGGAACATTTGCCTCTTCTGGTCTCTGTGCAGTTGGGATCACTGTGCAGCAACATCTGGCAGGACAATTGTCATGGTTTAACCCACAGACAGCTCCTCCCATGCCTCGTGGGATGGGGACAGAATTAGGGAAAAAAGGTAAAATTCATGGGTTGAGATGGAGACAGTTTAATGGGATGGAAAAGAAAGGGATAATAATAATAATAACTCAGTCATCAGGGTGTTATCAACACTGTTCTCACCCCAAATCATAAACACAGTTGCTTGGAAGAAAAGTGACTCCATCCCAGCTGAAACCAGGACAACATTTTAACAAAATAAGTCGCTATTTTAAAATTATTGCAGTAATTTATTTTTTAGTTAAAATCATGAGGAACTGAGTTGATGAGCAGGTGCTTTATTAAGCACTTGCCAACCACCTGTAGCCTGGACAGGTATCAAAAAAATCACTAGAGACTTAGCAACTGCTTTTTGAAGTCACTTTAAATTAATAACAGCTTGATTTTTTTTCCTTTCCTTTGCTTCACTGATTTTAATCACTTGTCACCAAGTTGTATATGTGTCACTGTTTTGTTTTTTTTTTTCTGAACAGCTGAACTCCCTGTTTCAAGCAAACTGTTTGCAGGTACTTGTTGGAGAATTTGGGACAGCAGCTTAACCTGATCTGCTCTGAGAGGTGTCGATGCAGAGTTTCATGCCCCAGGAGCACACGAGATAAGAAACAACTGCTAGGGAGAGATGCAGCTGCACCAGAAGGAAAATTGCTTGTTATTCATGTGGATCAGTCTCAAGTGACTTCCCTGTCTGAATGAGTTTGCTGTCGCTGGTTGTTTTTTTCCAGGCGCTCTGGATTTTGTCTGCAGTGCTGAGGGGACTGAAGGGGAGCAGCTCCAGCTCCTGGTTGGGTTCCCAGCTAGCACAGCCTGCCTGGCCTGAGTGCTTTGGGCTGGCACTGATGGACCTGAGGTGGGTTAATGAACCAGAGCCTCATTCAGCTCAAATCCCCAGCCCCTCCCACGGGCACAGAGCAGAGCAGACCTGGCCTGGCTCATTCCAGCAGCTGAGCTCCTTCCCAGGACCTCTGCACAAAGTCAGAAGCAGCAGGAGCAGCCTCACCTGGCCTGACATCTGAAATAAATTAGAATCTCCAAGCTTTATACACCAGGTCACGTAATATTTTATCATACATTACACAGAGGGCACTGTTTTATAAACTCAAAAGTAATACTTTTAAAGAGTGTCTACAAAATTCTAATTATTTTCCACAACAACACAGAACACTGAGGGGCTTTACTTGTAGTAATTAAAATATAGATAGTCCAGAAAGTGCTTTTCAAGAGCTACACCAACTTTCCAAGTACAGTATTTCTTGAGAAGGATGACATGATAAATAAGATGATAAATAGCATTACCAGAACAAACATGGCACAACACAAACATGCTTTGGAAGTGGGTATTGGATTCTTGGCCCCTGGCAGCAGGAGAATGATACCTGTGGAGCGAGGGGCATAAATCTTCCAGGCAGCCACTGCCAGAGGCTTTGTCCTCATACTGCCCATCTGCCTGAGGGAGTGCAGGCCCCTTTCCCAGCACAAGTTTTGTGATTCCCTTTCCCAGTACAAGTTTTGTGATCCCCTTTCCCAGCACAAGTTTTGTGATCCCCTTTCCCAGCACAAGTTTTGTGATCCCCTTTCCCAGTACAAGTTTTGTGATCCTCTTTCCCAGTACAAGTTTTCAAGATATTTTTCCTGCACCATCCATTATCTTGTAATTTTTTTTCCTCTTTTGCCTTTGGAACTGGTTGTTTTGTATCAGCTCCCACTCCCCCACCATTAGTAACTCAATTTTTAAAAATGATCATCATTATTACTTTAAACAACATGGTAATTCAGCTAAAAACAACATTCTCCATGACTCTCTTTCACTGATGTCCTGTTTCTGGAGCTTGCCCTGCTCTGTAAGGTTATGGCAGTCCTGAATTCTACATTTTCACTGACACTACAGGGGATTTCCACCCAAATCCTGGCTGTGTGAGGGAAGATGGTGCCTTGTTAAGGCAGCAGTTTCTAAAACATTTTGTTTCCATAGTGACATTTCTGGCGTTCTCCATGAAACCTTTTAAAGGTGTCCTTTGGCTATTTGGGTAAGCAAAGAGAGAACTGGAAGTGTGTCATGGTCACAGTCTGTTCAGACTGGGGATATTCAGCCCTGCTGAACACATCAATTATGTAATTGGAGAGCATTAATCAGAACTCCTGAAGAGGTGGCTGTGTAAATGTTATGCAACGTCAAACTAATCAGAGAGTCAGAGATGAACTCACACCAGGGTGTCTGATCCTGCAGGGCACGCTGCCCTTCCAGGATGATTTCATCTCCCAGAAAGGATCTCTGGTGTGAAAACCTCCCTGGATCCCTTCCAGTCCTCCCCTGCATGTCACACTCTCTGCAGAACAACTGTAATTTAGCCAAGTCTTTATAGACTTCAAACGTCCTCAGAAATCATCTTGATTTTTGGCAATGAAGGAAAAACCCTGAAAATACTTAACCATCCAGTGATTGCAGCCTTTGGAGCTGGCTTCATTCTGGTTGTTCAGTTGATGTTTTAGCTGAGAGACACAAGGACATAATCCAGTTGTGTGTGCTTTGTTGGAGGTGGCAGCACAGCCCCTGTGTGATTATCTGGGAGCAGCCCCTCAGTGAGCCTGGCACCTTTAACCTGCACAGCCGGGCAGAGTGGGAGGGCACAGAACTCATCAGAGTGAGAGCAGGATGGAATGGGGTTTGGACTGTAATTAACACAGATCATTTAATTGTTAGGGCCTATCACTGAAATTTCTAGAGATAGGGACAGTAATGGCACGAATAATTAAATGGTGCAATGTCTGCAATGTGTTCTACCAGCAAGTATCACTTACTGTAGAAATAATTATTTAAATAAACCTCAGTGAAAGCAGGGAAATGTGTTCAAAACCTGCAGCTCTTCAGGGAAGCAGAGCTCTTTATCCATTTCCATTCTAAATAACCAAGGCATAATCAAATTCCTGCCACAGTTTTATATAAGCAGTGTCCTCTGAATACTTCTACTGTTAGGTAAACTCTCACTAGTTAGTAACACATTTGAAGTTACTATTAAAAAAAAAAATCTTCCTAATTTGACCATTTTAGAGTAACATTTAGTGATATCTCTATTTGCTGTCCTCCCGTGAATGGTTAGCATATGTTGGAGTTAATAGAAACATTGCATCATCTTTTATGAGTGCATCAACTCATCTTCAATTAAGTCTGGATTGTCTAATAAAGTCCTGTGACATTTTAGCCTCCATTTTATTTCCCAGTAAAAGCCTCCTCTGAATGTTATTGCCATAAGAATCCTGGTAATGAGGAAGGATAAACCATTCCATTTGAGGCTGGACAGGTGAATATGTCAGCAGAAAACCCAGCAGTGATAGATGAACGTACAGAGAGTGAGGCAGCTGAGGTGAGAACTCTCTGAATGAGAGTTCAGCCAAAACTGCACCATCAAGGAGCTCCTGAATTGTTTAATAATAACGGAGAGGATTCCATGGAGTTGGCACTTTCAGCTTTGTGCTGCTCCTAATCTCTGCAGAAGTGCTTACACATACGAGAGACAAAGACAATGAAGGACAAAAAAATTGCTGAATAAAGACCCCAAATCCTCTCGGCAATTTGATGACTGTTCTTTCCACAGCTTTAGCTGGAGGAAATGGCTAAGGCATGTGGAGCTTGAACTGAATTCCCACTTGGAAGTTTGTTGTTGCCCAATATCTCATTTCTTGGAAAGTCCCACCACAACCCACCAGATCCAGCCCACCTTGAACTGAAGGTCCACTGAAGACTACAATATTGGATTCCTGTCCAACTCAGTAAAAAATGTGTTTATTGTGTTTCCTTTCCCCAAACAGAGCACTGCATGGGAGGGGATAAACCCAGTGTTCCAGTCAATCCTTGGCCTTGCTGAAAGCATTACCAAAATTGCTAATTAATGCTTGTGCAAACAAAATTGTATTTCTGGATATGGATATCTAACATGGCAAAGCTCCAAATTTCCCTGAGGATATTTTGACTGAAAGCACAGAGAGCTCTAACAGACCATTCCTCAGCACTCTTCAATTCCCAATTAAAAAATTCTCCCTCTTTGCTGTAAAATTTACATTACTCTACCTTTTCCTGAATGTCATGCATTATTTATTTAATTTAAAACCCTTGTCTTCAAAAAGAAAAGGATAAGAGATGAGGCAACCTGAGTTCTGGAAAGGTTGATAGACAAGGGTGGATTGCAGCCAAAACCTGATTGAAGAAAAAGTGTCAAATCTCCATTTAAAACTGAAAGCAACTTTGCAGCTGAGAATTCATCTTCAAACACAGGCCCGGTTCTTTAATGAAAAAGAGAGCAAAACACACTTTAAAGAACTGTCCTGAGAGACTTTCAAACACTTTGAATTTGTCACATAGCCCAGGTTAACAAATGTTATGGATGAACCTTTTGTTGGAAGACAGGACATGTGCAAAATCCTCCATGATTTGGGGTTTTTGAAAATCTCTGAGACTGTTGATGAAGTAATTTCAGATATAAAAGATCCTCCTGGCCCTCACCCAGTGGCATTTATGTTTTGTTGAGCTTGGAGGGAAGGAAAGAAAGGATAACTCATTACAAACACTGCAGGATCAGCTTTACTGTGCCACATTCATTTAGATCTCAATTGAAATGAAAAGAAATCAAGTTGGAATTCTGCATGCAAAAAAAAAGAAAAAAAAGAAAAAAAAGAAAAAAAAAAGCAGATATGTCACCTTCCTTTTTCAAATACCTGGAAACTCCATGGAGAAGAGTAAGACAACTCTAAATTTATCAGCATAAGAGTAGGTAGAGGAAACAAAACAACAGCACAATGAATTTGATCCTTAATGGGGTTTTTTTTGAGAAAGTTTTTCTACCACGTAATTTCTGATCATTTGTGGCTCCTCTTGAGATCCTTTTCCACTTGACTTAAATTTCAAAAAGATGGAAATAAGTTGCTGCAATTAAACTTCCCCAGTCCTCTCTCTCTGCTTTTCCATAATATGGCACAAATAAAACTTCACTGGGCACTGTTCTTGGATGCCTTCAGGTGCCTTCAAAAATGAAATCACACCCCAAAATTTGGAGGAATGTAACGTTCCCAAGCAGTCTTTAAATGGGAATGGAATGTAATTTAAAAATAGCCATTACTTGACTGAAATGATGTGCTATTATGTACTCTTGCAGGTAATTTAGTATATTTAATTTAATAAAGCATAATAGGTGTCTGAATCAGATATGCAGTTTAATAATATTTGTTAACAAAAATGTTTACAAGGTGTAGCCATGTAGAGGTAAGACATATTAGCCCTAAAATTAATAGACTGTCCCTTCCCTTTGCTTTATTCAATACAAGATGACAAAGAGAGTCTTTCTTTAGTTCTTAATCTGAAATACTCTGTTATTCAACTTGGAATAATGTATCCAAATGATTTTTACACAACAAAGAGCTGCATAAGCCCAGCACTAATATTTAACAGTGATGGATATAAACAGCCTGTCCATATTTCATCCTCTTGCAATATTTATTCAGCAGAAAAGAGATGCGGGGTGGGAAATGAACTTTACAAAGTAATTACTTTGGATCTTGACAAAAATCTATTCACAGCCCTTCAGGTGAACATCAGCTTGATGGGTGCACTGTGGTTTGCCACAGCTACGTGTCCTGCTGAATGGAAATGGGATGTAACTTAAACCCAACAGCTGGGCCAGGGAGGAACAGAACATATTTAGAAAAAATGTACCTAATGCTAGATGAGAAATGCAGGAATTAAAAAGGCAGTGGATGGTAGGACTGGATTCCACACCACAGCAGTCACCACAGCCTGCACTTAGCCCCACTATTTCAAAAGGACTGTTTATAGGCTTGTATATAACCAGTATTTTGTATATTCAAATATTTTGAAAGACAACTTGGAGAAATCCTCTAGAATTAGAGATATGATATTTTAATAACCAATATGGAAACAATATCACTATGAATATCTCCCAAAGCCCTCCACAGAACAAAGAAAGAGAAATTGCAGTTGATACTCAGGGTGTGATCATCTCAGCTTGGGAGTGACCTGTGGGAGTTCAGACCTTGCTGTGAGGTCCCACCCCCAGAGCCATCATAACTGAAGATTTTTAATGCCTCTATTAGAAAAAGCTTCTTTTGGAGGTGATGAGGCACCAAATCCACCCCCAAAGCTCCCAGGACACAGCCCTGGACACTCCTCACTGTCCATTTGAAGCCACACGTGTGGATCTGCTGGGTGACACCAAATCGTCCCACAAGCCATGGGAAAGTGGCTGCAAAAAGAAATTCTTGGTGTAAAAATCTTTATAAAATATATAAAAGCACATTTGGATCACCCAGAATGAAAGTCATTCTGTAAATGTGATTATAAATGGATGCTGCTGAATTTGAATAAAATTTACAGCGAACAACAAACTTTACATCTCTTTCACACATGCAAAGAAAACTGAGCATAGTGGAGCATTCCAAGGGGAATAATCAGTGTCAAACAGCAGAATAAGAAAATGAAAGCTCCATATTACAGTAAGCAGCTCTGCAGAAGATGGTAGGAAATGTTTTATATTCATATTTTCCTCATTATACTTTAAGCACACAAAAAAAGTAAATTGTTTTACAGCAGTACACTTAGTATGGAAGTTGTTTGACTACTTGACTGATTTTATCTTCTCATTTCTTCACAGATAAGCAGCAATAAAGAAAAACGGTCAATAAAACATTACTTCTTAATTTTTGCATATTGCTCCTACTCTAGGTTTCATTCTCACTGTTCCTAAATAAAAATCTTATTTAATGATCTCTGTTATTGGTTGTTATGTGAGGAAACAGAGCTGAGAATTTGAGAATGAAGAGTCTTCCAGATGGAGCTTGCACATTAACATTTAATATTTATGACATGGAAAGGCCAACATGAAAAACTTTATACCAGCTGAACGAAAAGTAAATTTAGAAATTAGGACTGGCTGATGCTCAGTTCCTGCTGTGGATGTTACAGTCTGGGAAGAGATAAGTAAAATTTGGCTTTCAAGGAAACTAAAAGAGAATCCCACGTGGGGTAAAAATTTTGGTGAAAATACTTTTTAACAATCTGTGCTGTGCTGGAGTAGGGACATTTTGGGGAGCTCCAAGATTATTACACGAGTTGCTGTGTGAGTGTGGAAAAACCACCCATGTCCAAGGAATCTGAACCTAAACAAAGGCTGGGTTTGCCTTTGCCTCTCCCTTCCCTCCTCTCTCTCTTGATATTTGCTTTTCTTGGGCAGCCACATGAATGTTGTAACATTTACTTTGAGCTGGTTGGGAAAAAAAGAAGCACAGGTTAAAAACTTAAAATCTGGTCTACATCTCCAGCTCCTATTTCCATTCTCAGCTACATCTTTCCCTCCAGTTTATTTGTTTTTCTATGTTTCATTTAGTTCTAGTGAGATCTTGTAGAAAAGGATCTCACTAGAATAGAAGAAAAAGTGATTGTTTTATAGATAACTTCCCAAAAGTCCTTCAGTTTGTAAGAGATCTGGAAGAAGATTCTCAACTCACAGTTTTCTGACTCAGATCAAACCAGGCCAGCTTGATAATCTGCCTTTCTCTGTTTGCTGGCTCAGAAATGTGCATTTTTCCCATGTAATGTTCTCTCAAACCTGGTATTAAAAAGGAAGGACAGAGATGTTTTGCCTTTCAGCTAGTTTCAGAACTCCTCAGACAAGAAGGCAGAGATTTCCCTACAGAGCCACTTTTTCAGAAGATCAACACTTTGAAGGATAAAGAGGTTTTCTCTGTGCTGGGGTCAGAAGAGCCTTGCAGGTAGGAGCTGCCACGTGTCTCTGATCAATCAGAGCCCCAAACCAGGGCCCCTTTAACCTCCCTCTGGTCACCTCTGCTTTGTTCCAGTCCCATCAAAATGACATTATGGCCATGAGGACATGCAGTCCTCTAATAGAGGTGATTGTGGTTATTACCATTTTCATGATCTACACCAAGGGCCGTGAATTTCTGATCACCTGGTTGAAAGAAACTCTCTGGGAGCCAATGTTATATCATGAAGCTATTGTAGCAAATAAAGATATCCTGTTAATGCCATCATTTCTGCTGTTTAGACACCCCTAGAAAACAGCTTGGCATTGTAATGGACTACCTTGAGTGCTCAGTAGAGGAATTTTCAGAAATCAATCACATCTAGAGCTAATTGATATTCTTGTCATAGTTTGTACCTGAAATAATGAACTGAACAGATCTATTCAGAACTGGCTTCAAAATTATACAGCAAATTAATCAATAACTTGATTGCAGTCCTCTTTTCCACAGCCATGTTGCACTGACATTTTCAGGTTATAATAAGTGCCATTAGCTCTGAGTACACAAAAAACATCACTTTTGGCATTGACAATTCTTTAGTGACTGGAGTGTTAGAGCCCAGGATCAGCTCAGGATCAATACAGCAGCAAACATTAGTCAGGTAATATTGAGAACAAACTGCTACAACATCCAAAAATGAGGCAGCCTCTTTTGAAGGTAATTCATGCTTTTCAGAAGATGAAAAATACTGGAAGAGTACAGAAGAAAATAGTGAATATTAAGCTGCTCCTCTGTGCAGCTCAGTCTAAGCCTTAGTCTGTCTGTAGTCTTACAGGTCACCTGCTCCCATTTTCCCATTTTCCTGCCTACACTCCCATTTCTCATCATTCCAGCATCCTCTTGACATGGTGCTTATCCCCTTCTTGTCCAATTTTCAGTGTCCTGCCCCACGCTCATCTCTGGAGACAGATCAGAGACTAAAGCACTGAAAATCTGGACTCAAGTAGTCTTGAAGAAACATTCATAAGTGGAAATAAAACTTTTTTTTTTCTTCCCAAGTATTCCATGTTAACAACAACAACAAAAGTTTCATTTAGGCTCAATTCAAGCAGAATTTATTTTTCCTTCAGTTTGGCAGCTGAACCAAAAAAAAAAAATCAATTATTCAGAGAGCCCTAAGAGCCTTACTGAAGCCACCAGGGACCAGCGCTCCAGTAATGATTTTTTTGTGAGTTATTTTGGTTTAATAGTAAAAAGGCTGCATCTGAGCTGAGCCAAGAGCCTTTTGTAATGTTTGTGTGTCAGCATTACACAGCCTTTATTTTCCCCTCTCTAAAGCCGGGCTGTTTGAAGCCTAACACTGTGATCATTTATTTACACACAGCCCAGGAGGAAGCAGTTGGGCTCGGTGAATATTCTGCTTTTTTCACAGATTTCTGCAGAGCCTGTCCCTGCCTGGCAGCTCCCACATCAGATAAATCCTCTGAGCTTGTTGTGCACAAAAGGATCTCGTTCCCACCATGACATTATCACTTTGTAATGGACTAATTTTCATTTTAATCTACTCATGGGTGATCTGCTGGAATACAACTGGCAGCCCTTCTGGGATTTTCCAGAGCTGTCACAAGAGCACGCCACAAGTACCAGATCAGTGTTTTCATGCAAACCACGGGAGCAGAACAGTGGATATTGGAGGAGAAATAATGCACGTGTACCAAAGGGAGATAAAATTTCCCAATGGGAAATAAAAGGGCTTTTTAAGAAACAGGATCATTTGCAGATAAGAAGCTGTGAAACACTCATAGAAGATATATGACCAATATTTAATACAGTATATGCTGAAACCTATCAATCTCACCTGAAACCAGGTTGACAAATATATATTTTTTTCTCTTCAACCTTTCCAAACACAGCTTCAGCAGGTTCTCTTACAAAACATTGCCTTTTGAACTTCTCCCTCCATGAGTGTGCAGGCATGTTTGGAGTGGCCAGTGTATTTTAGGAGAGATCCTGGACAAAATGATAGAATTTCTTCCTCTGCAGCAGGGACTCTACAAAAGCAGCTGTGATAATTAAGATTGTAAGGCAAATTTAAACCAGCTTCATGCACTGATCTGTTCCTTTACATTACATGTATAAAGCCCAGAAAACAAGGATTTGAGCAGGAAGTTAAGCATCTGTACCTGACAAAATGGTTTTAAATGCTTGTGTTGTAGGTTAGTGCCCCAATGCAGATCTTATTGCAGTGCCATTGGTAAGATCAGCGTGGATCTTTTATCCAATGCACTTGTGGTATTTCCAAATACAAAACCTGCTGTAGCTGATGCTTGCTAAATGTAAATTATAAGGAGAACAGAGCCCTGAGGCACTGTCAGGGTGCTGAGGTTCCCTTGGTTTGAAAGAAGGGTCCAATTATATAAGGGATTTATTCCATTTGGATCCTACAGCCAATACAGCATTAACTGATCTTTTATCAGCTGTTCCAGGAGTGCACCTCACTGGTGGAAACAATGCCAATTTTAATCCCAAATCTGGAGTACTGAGCAAATCCTCTGAAGAAGATTGTGAACTCCCTTTTCTCCTGGTGCAGCTCAGCAGCCTCCTGCAAACCAGGGCTCAGGGAATTTGTCTGGACAACCTCCTGCCACTGAGACCACAGAGAGAATGGAATATTTTACATTAAAAAAAACCCCAAACAACTTTGTTATCTGCAGGAAGAAAGTGGAATTAATTAACTTTTACAGCAGAACAGAACTCTGCAGGTTTTTTTTACTTTCATCTTGTGTCTATAAGCACAGTGGTCATGGCATGGCCCATATAAGCTGCAAATGTTTACTTTACATAATAATGTTATTTCTTGGGAAATTAAAACCTTCCCAAACCATGAGATTTATGGTTTGACTCAGGAATGAGCCAATTCCTTGCTAGATATTACCAAATGTGTTTCTTGGAACAGCAATTCTGGATAAATCCAATACACACAGTGTTACTGTGGAGGGCTGAGATCACAAACCAGAAATCAAACAGGGGGATCTGTCTTAAAATCTGGGAGGGCTTCTGTAAAATGCAGGGTTCTGAGGTAAAGGTTTAGGTTTTTATGGATGGCCCTCTTTTGAGTAATCTTTTGCTAGTTCTGCTGCAAACTCTTTACTCAGTTTGTTTAACCTTTTAAATTCCATTTTAATTCCACTAAAAATGCTGTTTTCTCCACTGTAATGGCCAAGCCATGTCACCCTTTCTCTCTCTCTTCTGCTCATCCCAAACTATTATTTTGACATGTATCTGTAGAGGATCTGCTTCATTATCTCCTGAAGAACATCTTTTTCTCAAATGTCAAAACAAAAGTATGCTCAGCTGTTCTGCAGAAATTTGCAAACTAATGGACCTTTCACTCTAGAAATAAAGGACTTTAATTGAGTATTTTAATGTGTTTGGGAGGATGTGGAAGATGGATGAATGAAATTGATACGTTTTCTACCAACAAAGACTAATGTTGCAAGAATGTAGGGGGAAGTGCATAATTAGTTTCCATTTTCATCAGAGCAGATACTCAGCTTCCAGAAGGTCTGAGCTAAAACAATTTGGATATGTAACCTTTTAAAAACAAAATATTAATGCTCATCTGCTGCAAAAAATATTGTGAAAGTTGGTTTCCACAACTAATACTAAAAGCACAACAAGTTGGATGTTTTTGCTAAACTTTCATCTAAAATACTTCTATTTTCTTCTAAAAGTAAATTATTTGAAATTATATTTAAGTGAATTCTTATGCTAATGGCTTTCAGGAACAGCATCTCTCTGATTTCCTGCTCTGATAAGTCTTTGCCACAGGATCTCCTGCCCATGAAATGAATCCTGTTGCTACCAGTGGGTTTGATGTATCACAGCAACAACCATGGACGTGGAAAATTCAAACACAAGAAAGGCACTTGACAAGGGCTCAGGTGATATTCTATAAGAACTCACAGGAAGTTCTTCAATTGTTTAGGGTTTTTTTTGGTTTTGTGGGTTTTTTTTTTTTTTTTTTTTTG
>VXBR01009962.1:819597-858544 GCA_013400215.1 Cisticola juncidis | reverse complement strand
TTTTTTTGGTTGTTGTTGTTGTTTTGTTGTTATTGTGTTTTTTTGGTGTTATTTCTTGGTGGTTTTTTTTTTGTTGGTTTTTTGTTTGTTTTTTGTTTTTTTTTTTAGTTTCAAAATCCAATTTCTGCTCCTGCTTTCTTAGAAATCTTACAGCTAAATTTTAAGGCAAACATCACTTTCTCTGTATGCAAAAATTGAAATATCAGGGATTTTACCTCAGTGCAGAATAAGAGGGTGAGAAAAGAGTTCTCCCATAGTTGGAGTGCAGGCTGCATGTGGGATCCCATACAACAAATATCAAATTATCAAATTAATTTGGGGAAATAGAGAGCTCATTGAATTTTCCTTGGTCCTTTCACTGTTCTAAAATCTATGCCCAAACTCGATGAAGTTGAAACAGTTCCTGAGTGTTCAAACCTTAATCTGTGTTTTTCCCTTATTTTTTGCCTATCCTTATACTTCATTCTGAAGTGAATGTGAGCACAGGTGTGCTGATGTACAAAAGAAGGGGTTTTTGTGTTACTTCTCATCTAAGAGTGTAGAAGTATTTTCTTTAAAATCAAAATGTGATTTCTGCCACATATTTCTTAAAAATACCCCCAGTTATTTGAAGCCACCAGCACTCCAGTGACTGATCTTAACTAGTGGTACAAAATAAAAGGGGCAGAAATGGGAAATTTGTCTCCTGCAGTGCAAAATTCTAACCATTAAACCCTATACCATGCCATGTGTGTTTTTTTGATTTATTTGGGAGGCTTTATGTTCCTGACAATTCTGCAGCAATTCTGAATCCATCCAGACATGGGATGGGAGAAAAGAAGGGTGATTTTTGAAATCAAAAGATTTGTGACTGATGCTGTCACATAAGACAGCAAACAGTGAGAAACTCAGGCTTTTCCCCAAAATCTTGCAATCTGTGCCATATAAATGTTTCTGTGAGTGACTCTCAGCAGTGCAGCAATAACCAGGCAGCCACAGCCCAGTGCTGCAAAATCCAGGGAAATGTAATGAGAGACCCCCCTCACCAGTGCACCATCTGTTCCTTCCCTGCAAGGAGATCAAATTGTTTTGTTATTTACGTTAAAATAAATAAATAAATCAGTTAAGATCCGAATTATGGTGATTGGAGTTTATGAAGAGCTGATGTATCATCAGGGGGATTTTTGCAGATGCTCAAAATGTCCCATAAATAAAAGTCTGCAATGTACTGTGAAAATACAGAGAGATTTTACTGTTCAATAGACTCAATAATTTCTAATTATGTTATACAAAGACAAATTCCAACAGACCAGAAGAAGACAGCCCTGTATGGGTCAGGGCTGCCCTGCATGGAGTGGAAAGAGTCATTAATAGGTTTGGCTGGTTTTTCACTGAGGTGTGCTGGTTAAATAAACCTGTTCATGCCTCATTCCCTTTGGGTTTGGCAGCATTTCTTTCCCAATCATATAAATGCTTCAGCTGATCTGCCACAGGTCCACACTGTCAAGTGGCCAGAAATATAACATGGGTATACTGGGACTCCTGTATTCTTGGACTGTTTTATCTAATTTTTACCATCTGTAAGAGCCCAAGTCCTGGAAATGCCCTGAATACCAATGGCAAGAGCTACAGCTCTGTCCCTTGGTTTAGGAATGCTGCATTTCCCCCTCATCCCAAAGCCAAGTTTAATTTCTCAGGTTACTGTCATTTTGATAAAGTAAAAGTTTGGTGTTTAAATCACGTCTCAGGATGGTGGTGGCAAATTGAAAGTGAATACAATTTGTTTGTTAACACCTCGTGTTCGAAATAATTTATCATACAAACATTTCCTGGAAAACAAAAGCCACTTATGAGCAGGCAACTTATAAAATGTTACTTGTTCATCTAATAAACCACCCTGGGGCCAACAACTACATTAGCATTGCACAAACTTTCTAACTTATTCATCATCACTATTTATTATTAAAACTTTATCTGTTTCAAGTTAGTGAATAGCTGCCTTGGGATACACTGCTCAGAGCAGAGGCAACCGAATAAAGTTTACACAATTTGCATAATATTGTACAGCGGATATTAGCTTAGAACAATATGAATCCCCTGGATCATTTGCACAGCCCCTTTGGTGTTTAATGTTGGTAAATATTTAAATAACAGCAAGCCTATATAATTATGAAGATTCCTCTTCCTAATCCGCACAGATTGTAGAAAATGTCGTAAATCACGTCTGCTGCACAGCCACAGCCAGACTGGGAATAAAGAGATGATGTAGAAATGTTTAATGCCTTTTCTGGGAATTTTGTGACCCAGCATTCAGGAGAAGCTGCTGCCAGGCAGGAGGGACAGTGTGAGCACTGCCCAGAGCAGGCACAGGCTGTGAGGAGGGATGGAGGCTTTGAAAGCTGACATAAAGTTATGGTTTTGTTTTAACTGCAAATCAGCTGCAGGTCAGGTGCCTGAGAGGTTTACACTCCCTCTGTGTTGTTCTGTGCTGATGTACAAAGTGCTGGATAAAAGAGAGTAAAGTGAATTTTAATTCCACAGGACTGGTAAGGAAGATGTCACCTCACAGTGTAGATTAAATTGTTTAATGTTGGTAAATTACTTCAGTTTGGGGATGCACATTTAAAGTCCTGATTCCCAAAAGTGCAGAACACCTTGGGATTTATGATGTACTGTGGAACAGCAGAACTCCTCAAGATCTTTCCTGACACTCTGATTATGAAACTCGTGGCCTTCATAAATAATTTGTTTACACAATTTTTTTAACATTTGTTTCTCCGTTTTTGTGAGTTTTGTTGTTGTTGTTGTTTTCAGTTAAAGATCAGTTCCAACCACAACTGAGCAAAAGCAACTTCTACTAATGTCAGAGCTGGAACATGTTCTGCATTATGTAACATTCTTAATATCTGCAAGGATCTAGTTCAGTTTTAAGGTCTAAAAGTGTATCGTGGTGGGTGATGTCCTGGATGAAGATACATGAGACCTGAGATCTATTTCTGACTCTCACACCAATCCACCACCCATCAATCAAATGTTCTTTACATTCCCCATCTGTACAATGACATTTAAAATTGTTTAAACTCTTCAGTGCAGTAAGGTCAGGGATCTTTTTGGGTCTACAGATAGTTGAATGCCCCCCCTATTATTGCTACAAACAAAATTGCAATCAAGCCAAGATAAACCCAAATCAATTGTAAATTCATCAGTGCTTCTAAATTTATCCAGACCAACTGATAGCTAATTTCCAATCCATCTCAGAAAGCAGCCCAATTCCTCCCTTACAATTTTGTGACTGGGACAAGATACAGAAAACTATTTTTAAAACACAGCTCCTCTTTTCCATGTTACTCAGTGGCCCATCCCAGGCTTTTAGCAGTTCAGTAGAGATGCAGAATTAATCCACTCTTTCCATCATGGTGTTCAGGAAAGTGAAAATTAAATAATGGGACCAAGAGATATTTTGATGGCTGTAACGTATTTTTTCACCTTTTCCCCTTAGGACACACACCAGGATTTAAATAGATATTATTTTTGATGTTTTTTAAAGAGACTAAAATGGATATCTGTGGAGTTAATAAAATATCTCATCCCTGAAGAGTGATTACATTTCTTTCACTCATGAGAAAGTCCTTCATAATTCATTTATACCTGAGGGTCTTTTGAGTTATGAGTCCTTCACACTTTTGAAAGACACGTAATACCCTTCATGGATGACGTCTCTTATGTGTATTGAAAGTGTAAAATTAAAGCATAGAGGTTTTGAAGGCATATTCCACATGTAAAATATAAATGCAAGCACAGAACGTTTCCCTCTCCTTTTTGAAGGGCCTGCAAGACCTTAGGAGAACTTGACAACATAAAATATTATAGTGGAATGCAATGTAGGATGTGCTGCATGCAAGACAAGGAGTAAGAAATTGAGGTTTGCATTCATCTATGTCAGCAGAATGCACTGATATAGCTTTATTTGCAGTGCTTTAGATGTATTTCTTTTATACTTTCAAATTACTGACAGAATATGAGTATTTCATCTGAAAGTATCAGCATTATGTCAGCAGAACATCCTGATGGTGAAGAAATATTTTATACTCTAAAAACCTATAAATTCCTGTGTAGAAGAGACTGAGTGGACACAGCAGGGTGATGGGCACTACACAGATTTGCAAATGTAATACTGTAAATATCACACAGAGATAAGAGATTTGAACAGAGTTCACTGAGTTTCCTCTGTGTTCTACTTAACATTTGTAGCTAATTTTTAATTAACTGTCACATGACACTATTTTGGTGCTTAAATTGGTACACTGTCCTTCAAACCAATTCCTGGAGAAGAGGGAGATAATGAAAATACAGATTTTGAAAGGATCATCCCACAGATGCTGTACAAACCTGTCACAGTCACTGACTGCTTTTCCTGAGGTTCAAGATTCCATGGATGACCAAAGTATTTAAAAATCATTGTTCATTCCTCCAGTCATTGCAACAGTGCCAGAAAGGACCTGCACCATCCTGTGCCCAAATCCCTGTAAAACCTCTGTCCCAGGGAGGGCAGGGAGCTCCTTCTGCTGTGGTGTCACACAGGGTCCCCCCAGGGCAGCGCTGGCAGCTCGGGGGCTCCAGGAGTTCAGAGCTCACACCTGAACCCCTCAGCTCAGGATCCCTCACTCCATCTGATGCCTTAAGATTTGGCTTTCATGTTTTTCAGATTTTGTGCTGCCCAGGGGTGCAGTTCTGAGCTCACAGTCAGTGTCACTCAGCTCTTCACAGAGCAGGGAGACAAAATAAATCATTTTCCAATGGAGACCAAGGACACTGAGTACAACTTTCAGGCCCAAAGGCACAAACAAGGGTGGCTGAAGGGAGGAACAAGAAGGATGAGACCTCACACCCTGAAGCTGTAATTGGAGAATTAAACCCCAATATGCAACTGGACCAGAAATTATAAAAATGTAAGCCCTCATGACCTGTCATTCATTGTGTGACCATTCTTAGTCCACCTTGGCTGTAGCCCTGGTCAGGCTCTTGTCCTGCCCAAGGTGGATCCTGGAGGCCTTTCAGTAAATCTCTGCTTTATTCTCCAGCTCTGTCCAGTCTCTGTTTCAGCTCAGCCCTCCCAAGGTACCACATCAGCTGCCCACCTGCAATCTCAGGTGGCTCCACCACCCCGAGCAGCTCCTCCGGTGCCCACTGACAGCACAAACAGAATTCTCAAGGCAATTATGCACAAACATATCAGGAGAGCTGTCCAAACAGCATTTTCCCATCAATAACATGGACAAATGTTTCCTTCAGGTAGAACCTGACTGCTCCTGCCTCTGCATGCACCACTAATCATTGTGATGCATATGAAAACACGGCACGTAACCGAGTGACAAACGAGCACTTCTGGGTTGGAGCAAAAGATGAAGGGGAAAAACGGGGACAGATGTTGTGCAGAAACATTTTAAATAAATGGACAGAGTGTCACAGTGGAAGCAGAACTGTCAGCTTGCAGGGATGTGAGATTGCAGACAGAGATCAAGCAGGAGGCTTCCACAGGCACCCATCGGTCAGCACGAGGCTGGAAGCTCAGTCATGGCAGAGTGGGGAAGTGTAGCAGACACTCCAGCTCAGAAATAAAACAATTAGAGGAACAATTAACTCATCCATTTTGTGGACGAGTCTTGTCAGCACATAGCCTGAGTAACACTAAAATGGTGGGAGTGATTCTAATATATTAACACAGCACAGAATAATTCTGTTTTATTGAGCTCATTATGGCACATCTGTATTCCCAACACTTTAATCTGTTCCTGGCAGAAGATATTAATGCAATCCTTCAGGCAGAGGAAATCAGCATTGTCCTTTTCTGATGCCTCAAGTCCTCCAAGCTCTCCCTATCCACAATAAACTCCTGGATCTGTATCAAGGTCTGGCTGAAGGCACAGGACAGGATTTGTCTGGGTGGTTCAGCTCTGTCACACAGAGCTGTGGTCATCAGTCCCTGTGCCAGCAACCAGGACTTCCACAACAAAATAAAACTGAATTATCTCTTCCTGCCTCCTTAAGAGCAGGTACAAGATCCCCAATAAAGACTGCACTTTTCCTGCCTTTTCTTTCATTTATGGTGTTTTTAAACAAGGGATGAGTTAATGAGGGGCTGCAGCTCTCTGATCCAACAGCCTGGTATTGGTAGTGACCAGGAACAAAATTTATTCCCTTTGGACTGTGTGTGTGGGGGAAAAAATAAAGAAAAAAGAAAAGAGAGGGAAGTGTGATCCAAAGCTCATCATGAAAGACTAAATGAAGATTGAAGTAGTCTTTGGGAGAAAACAAAAAATCTTTTCACTGAAGTGTTGATAGAAGGAGGGAGGAGAAACGGAAACTTTTGAAGATGAAACAATGTGCTGTAATTTTCTAAAGGAAAAGGGTAGGAAAAATTGAGGTGAAGCACAAACAATTCCTTCTCTTTTTGTTTCCAAGGAAAGGCTACAAGAACACTCCACAGTCCTTGTTTAACTGAGAAATTATTATGATGGACTGATGAGCTGAAACGACCAAGATATTTTCTTTTTAAAAACAGAAAGTGTTTAAAATGAAGGCAGATAAACTATGGCAGTATTTGCTTTCAAATAGGAAAGCTTTTGGCCCTCAAATTTTCCAAGTATTATATAACAAACTTATTCAATTAAAAAAATATTTACTCCTCAAAAAAATTAAGATAATTTTCTGTAAAGAGCAGAGGCAGCACATGTTGCTTTGGCATGATTTGAAATGGAAATGGGAGTGATCCAGAAGCACATTTTGTATATGTTAAGACTATAGCAGATGTCTCATGCAACATTTACTGTTCATTGTTTCCTAAGACACTTTGCAGCTTAAAAGAAGCCATGAAATAATTCTTTGGTGTCACCCTTTGATTCTCCCTCTATTACCTCACCCTGCACTCTCTCTGTGGGGTCTCTGAGACAACACTTCTGTCATTAATCTTCCTCTCATGACCTTTCTGGAAATAAAAACCACAAGATGAGGCACAGGAAGGAATACACATTGTCTTGGATGTGGATTAGAGCAGGGAATGAAAGAGGAATTCCAGGATTTCATTGGGCACTGTCTGCAAAGATGCCAGGAGTCAAGTAAGAAATGATCTTCCTCAAAGAGAATTCCCTCAAAGTTTGTTTCTTCCCAAAAACATTAAATGAGAGGTTATTTGGATCATCATCTACCTGCTCTGTAGAAAATGTTTCCTCAGTACAAATTCTCTTTTTTGTACACATTTTCATTTTCAAGCAAACGAACCTTTGAATTGAGCAGTGCCAAAGCAGAAATCCATACAATTCCTAAATAAAGAACATGGCAGGGCATTTTGAGAATATACTTGAGGACATCCATAGATAATTAAAGCCAAAACTTTCCTAAATCTGTGCCAAAGTCCTGAAATATAGTGCACTCCATAGAAAACTGAAAATTCAGACCTAACCAAGTTAGTGCAGATATTTCCATTCACTGAATTAATGTCAATTTAATAGGTTATTTTTCTTTAAAAAAACTTGTTTCATATATCAAGTCCCAGATTACGTTTACAAACATGCAAATTTAATAAAAATTAACATCACATAACTCTGAATTTTGTGGGTTTTTTAAAAAAAATTTAAATAACATTTTACCAAGAGCAAAGAAAATTAAAAACACACTCGAATAAAGGGAACTGAAAAAATTCTAGCAGAACTTATTAAATACTTAAGTGCTGCAGTGCAAATATTTTGCTTTTCCAATTGAGCAAAGAAAATGATGGTGTGGAAAAACTAATGAAACCAAAACTGGGATGGAAAGGATGTACATTTGTGTCAGTCCCACAGTATTTGTGGTGGTTCAGAATTATTTAAATGTGAAAAATAAACCCGGGCTTTCCTCTCCCTGTCACCCAGGGCTGCATCCTGGAGCACTCGGATTTGCTCGGGAGGCTGCAGCTCTGCAATTCCCGATTGGGAACACCCAGGGAGGGCAAAGGGCTCTCCCAGAGGGCTGGGAGGATCAGCCTGGGTGAGCCTTGAGTGCTTTGGTCAGGTCTCGGAACGAGAGGGGATCCCCCAAGCCCAGGAGCCTTTTTGTGCTGCAATGGTCTCAGTTTTCTGTGACATTCAAGGGAGAATCCCGTCCCATCCATCAATCCCATCCCTCCATCCCATCCATCCTCATCCCCTGAACCCCCCTGACAGATCCCACCAGGAAGGGCAGTGAGTCTGTCCTAGAGATGGCACTGTTGCATTTCTGTCCTCACTGGGGGATTGGCAGTGGAGAGCTCTGAACTGGGAAAAAGGAAATCAGTCTGTGCATCAGCTGTCCTCTTGCAGCGTTTTTAATGTTAACTTGCTCCCAGAGATCAAAATCTTCTCACCTTTTTTTTCCTGTCAAACTCAGATAACTCTGTTGGTCTGCCTAAACCAAGATAAAAGCAGAAGATTCTATTTGTCTGTAGAACAAACTATGGCATTTTGCTCTTTGGAAACTGAATTTTTTCAAATAACTACCTTAATTTTTATATGGGAGAAAAACTTAAAAAGATGAATTTAAATACCAAGACTCCAGCTACATTTGTACTACTGCTTTAGACATTCCATTTTATTTTTGTGCATGTGTGGGAGTGGACATGTAAGTGTTACATTCTGGGAGCAAAACCAACTGAGCACACCAAGGATGAGACACCCAGGAGCACCAGGAGCTGAAGCTTCCCACCTTGGTGGTGTCATTTAGTGCCTGACAGAAGAAGATGGAAAGCCACGCAGAAATAATTTAAAATTCAGCTCTTAAAACCCCTAAATCCCAAAGTTAACAGTGGGTTCTTGTTCTGTGAGCTGCCCCAAAGTGGGAATCATCTCTGGGAATGAGGCACCTCCTCGGGTGTTACAAAGTCTGAGGGAGGTGGGACCATTCCCTGCTCATTCCCAATTTCCCTCACGGGCTCTTTGCTGTCTAAGGCAAGGAGAGGTGCCAGAGCTGGATAATCACAGTGGTGGGGAAAGTCCCCAAAAACCCAAACAGCTCCCTTGGAAAGGGGAAGGCTCTGCCCCAGCCCCTGCCCTGGGGCACAGCAAACAAACAGCAGAGCCTGGGAGATCCTGCCTTTGTCTGCTTGCTGAGAAGGCAAACCCTGACCTTGTCCCTTGCCTGGAAATTTCCTTGACAGAGCTGAGTTTGTTTGCCAAGAGGAAAAGGTGAATTGTGGGCCTGAATTGATCAGCACAATGGCCTCACCTCAGCCAAGCTGAGCAGGGACAGCTACTGCAACATCTTCCTTCCAATAAAAGCTACCACTGGAGGCTTGTAATTAAACAGGAATCCAGTGATGAGGTGACCTTGTACAGCCAAGTCAAGCACATAAATCCATTGGAGCATTGAAATCCTTGGAGGACACACTTGTTCCTGCTCACATATTCTTGCTTTTTTCCCTAAATATGATTTAATGGGGCATTTACAGACTGAGAGCAGCTCTTTGTTACAACTCAGTGTACAAAAATTAAATACCTGATTAAGTGCTCTGCAGGACCAGAGCCTCATTTCATACTATTTTAAAGAAGCAGTTCCCATGGAGCAAAAAAGATTAATTCAAAGTTTTATAAAATTAAAGTTATTAGAATTTTGGTTATAAAGTCACTGTACTAGAATTATAGATGATTGGTTTGGATAATTTTAACATATACCTAAGACATTAAATAGAGTGTTGTAAAAGTGATGGCTGTGCCAATTAACAATGCTTTTTTTGCCTTAAGAACTTAGAAGAATGAGTGTATAAAAAAGTAATTTTTATTTGAGAATGAGCTACTGTCATTAAAGCTGAAATGCACCATGGAGTAGGCAGGTGTGGGAAAACAATCTGTGTTTTCTGGCAGACAGAAGTGACAGGTGATCCTTCTGTGCCCTTTATCCCGTGTTCATGATGGAAAACTGCATTTGGTATCAAATGAGGACCTCTGAAACAGATTATTGAGCCTTAAAGCACAACTCTGACATGTTTGTGAGCATGTTTTAGGTACCATTATAACAAAATTCGGGATATTCTGTTCACAAGTTCTGTGTGAGCAGTGTATCCTGTCAGGAGCACATGGAAGAACACATCTGTAGGAACAGCAATTCCACGTGCCATGGGATAGGAGCCTTCCCACTCTCCTGGTGGACAGGGAACACACAAATAACATCTGCATTAGAAAGGTTTGTGCTCTCCCCTTCATTCCTGCAGATCAGTGAGTGCAATGCTCTCATTTTAGCAGAGCTCACAGCAGAAGTTTCATAATGAATTGGGGCAGAAATTCTCTTTAAGGACAAGGGCAGCAGAATGGCTTTGGGGAGTTCTGCCCCTCCAACCTGTGTGCCCCTGTTCCCCTCACTGCTTTTTGGGAATGATGTGGCCATAACAAAGGAAAACAAGACATTTGTGAGTCCCAGGAAGGGAGCACAATTCAGTATTGCACCTGTAAACACTTACACATTTCTATAGCAACTAATGTTTGCCAGTGTGGCCAGAATTCCCTTTATCATAAAAAGCCAAGAACAGTAGGGGGAAAATCCATTACTGGAGAAAGACCCAGTTCCAGGCAGAAAGGTCAGAATTGCTCCTGGGTTCTCAGCATTGGATGCACACACCCCTGGGCACTTCAGCAATTCACTCAAGTGCTCAAACTGAGTGTTTTATACCACCCACATGCTGCTGCTTGAAGAACAAAATTTTTAACAGTCTAAAAATGAGTGAAGTTAGAGTGAAATCCAAAGGTCTGTAGTGACCACGTAATTTTTTCTCTCTTCTTAATATTGAAAAGATTCTTGGAGGTGCTAAAAGTAGAGCAGTCCCAGGGTAGCTTGGGATATAAAATTTTGGGAATTAGTTGTCTGAGAACCCCTAGGGTAAATCCCTGAGTGCCTGCTTTGGACACAAGATAAACTATTCTAGTTTATTTTGTCCATGTCAAGTCCATAGGGGATACCAGGGGTGTTTTGATTAGGAGTAGTGCAAACCCAAAAAATAATAGGGGATGTTTTCAAGGTGGGTTCAGAATTGGTGCAAATCCAGTAATGTTGCCATTATAGGTTACTCAGCGTCTCCTTGCCTCATCTGCATCCAGGAAAAAGAATTAAATTGTATAAAAAAAAATGCAAAGGTTCTGCCAGTTCATGTTAATGATGTGTACTGGCACTCCTTGTAGAGCAGGAAACAGCAATTCTATTATAATATGCTTTTCCTATTTCCCACTCTTCTTTTACTTAGAAATAGCTTTAACTACTCTGGTTTCCTTCTTGCACCATACCTGTCAGTAAAATTGCTGGGCAGAGTTAAAATCACATTAAAAATGTCTGTCTGGGACTATTATTTAGAAGGTATTGCACGTAATGGAGGTGAAACATTTTCAGCACTTTTTGTATTCAGGACTCAGGTTAAAATGTTTTTTGTTAGGAGGGAATAAAAGGACAAAAGTGTCTGCATTTTCATAATCTGGAAAGAAATGTTGTTAAATTGGCTGGGCAGAGCTTGTCAGGACTGAGTGACCCTTGGAGGTCTGGGCACTGCTTGTGCCTTTCAGTCCCAGCAGCCTGGGCTGGGGCAGAGGTGAGGACAGGAGCTGGGGTTTGAGCTGGAATGGATTCACTGCTGAGCTAATGAAGGGCTGTTATAAATGCTTTGTGCTGGCAAAACCAACATCTTGTGCAAGACCCCAGCAAGCCTCACCTGATTTTATTAGGCCTGAGAACAAACCTCTGCCCTGCAGAATATTGTGGTGTAGCTACAAAAGCAGTGCAGTTCAGGCAGATGGTGTCAGGAGCAGGATAATTTGTCTTATCAAAGGCTCCATCAAGTACCAGGCTCCTGGTGCTTGAGTTAATTTGAGAGCTGTGAGACAGAAAGGTTTTGCACAGTATTGACAAATCCAACACCCCATAGCTCCAATTTTGGAGCGAGGGATCCAGGGAACACCAGTGACAGGAATTTGTTCAGTAATCTCTACAGTGAGCAGACAAATATTCCAGAGACACCACGGCCCTGCAGCCGTGCCCAGCTCTCAGGGAATGCATGCTCAGGGCAGACTGGGAAAGGAAAAACCTGGAATTTCTGAAGGTGAGGATTTACCTCTGGAATTGAGGTAAATAACTGTGGAATGGGAATAAAAATCCAATGTACTTCACGTGCTCCAATCTCTTCTTGACTAAAAAGTGGTGATAAATTTTTCCATGTGAACAAAGATTCATGAAGTATTCCTGATTAACTAAGGGGAAGGATGGAATTCTGCATGTTGCAGTGGAAATAGTTTATAAATAGTTTAGGGCTCTTTTTCCAATGCAGTCTGCAAGGGTTTCAACAGAGAATACTTTGCCCCAGGTTTTCAGCAGTGTTCATCACTTTAAAAATCCAGTGATAAATATGCTTTGCTGGCATTTTTATCAGTCTTAGCATACAAAATCTCTGGTAATGAATGTTGTTTGAAATCTAGAAATAATTCCAATCTAATGGAAAACAAGCTCAGGATTCCCTAACTTTATGGTGAGAAATCACAACACAAACAGGCAAATAGAACCCCCCCCAATCCTCCAGCTAAAAACCACACAAGTTGTTCTCTTTAGAAGGTGTTGCCATGAAGAACTGATTTGTCCCTCATGCTGTGCAAATCCCCAGCAGCTGGATCCACATAAATCCCTGTGAAGATTCATCATCCTCTCCTGGAAAGTCCCTGGAAGAAGCTGCAGTTGTGCGAGGCGCCTGCTGCCACAAATAAATGTGACAAGGAAACAGCTCCAGCAGGATGGGCTGCAGCTGATGGAGTCTCAGCTGGGATCTTTTATGGCTGCAAGGGATGAAAGACCAATTTTTGTGGAGAGGTGGGGTGGCTGGTGGAGTCAGCTGGTCCCAAACAGCCCCAGGGGTTCAGGGATGTCACCCTGGTTTTGAAGACTTTTCTAAGCCTTCTGTGATGTTTTTCATATTGGAGTCAGAAATTTTATTTTATCACCCTTTCTACTATAAACACTGGCCATGTTTTGCTAACTCTTTCATTGTTTACAGATTTCTAAGTGGGAAGAAAAAGTTGATTGACAATTGCCTTGACCAATGTAGACTGAGAGGTGAAATTCCATCCCCCAATCCATGGGCACCATAAGAAATGTATAAAACTGAGTTTGGTGAATAAACTGGCCCTTTTTCCTGCTTTGCTCACCAGAGTGACCTCGTGTGGTTCTTTTTGTGTCATCTGTGACACAGGACAGTCCAAGCACCCTGGGCACACGGGATGAGCAGAGAATCCCAGGGCAAATCTGGAGGTCCAGGTCTGATTCTGTGGATTTAGGACACAGGTTTGGAGATGCAAATTCCCACTTCATTGTGCAGAGATGAGTTCTGGTGTTTTATTTGTAATCCCTTCCCAGGAATGGAAATTTAGAGATATTTAAAGGGCTAAATGATGTCTGACCCCGGATAATCTCTCTTTTAGAAAGATTAAGCACTCCATATTTATAGTTAATTGTATGTGTACAATTGTCTTTTCTCTCTTTTCTCCCCTTTTCCCTAAAGAAAACTTAAATATTTACTCTAATAAGTGAATTTAAATTATTTTGGATGGACTCATTCCCATGTCAGATATTCAAATCAGTAATTTTTACAGTTATTTTATGCTTCAAGAAAACCAGTGCATATTAAAATTTCTTAAAATATATTATAAAATAAACATAAAAAATGGTAATTTCTATGAAGGAAATAATATTCCAGTAATAAGAGTATGAAATAGGAATATACTGGATGTTTATGTAACTATTCTTACATCATGACTGTGCATTTGTTCCTATGATTACTGCAAATTATTTAAATATATGTTAGATCAATACAAAATGTTTGAAGAAAGATCAAGAATATGAAAGCATCAGAATCAGTCTTTAAAAAGCCAGGAAATAGATGTATCCTCACAGAAGAATAAGCATTTAAAAATAGAGTCTACAAACCCGAGATAAATTCATAGCACAAGATTAAAAGCTTTGAGTATATGTAATTCTAACTAGATCATACACTAAATATTTCCTCATTGTGTTCTAGCAGCCAAGTATTAATTCAGTGTATGCACATCTGCAAGATTATTTAACAAGAGGAGGCAGAAAAATAATTCAGATGACAGGCAGCATGTTTTCCTGGCTATTTGTGTGTACAGTGTAACTGCAGGAAATAAACAACTATTTCTGCTTTTTGAGAAAAAAAGAGGTCTCAATTTCCAGCCACTGAAATTAATTCTGCACACAATAATGTGATCTTTTTTTTTTTTTTGGTTTGCTTCACAAACAGAAGCCTCTTGCACACAGTGCACTCTAAAGGCAAAATGTACTGTTCTCCAGGATTAGAAAATAACATTATTTCAGGGGCAGAACATCACTCACAAATATTGGCTATTTAACAAGGAGTCTTAAACATAAACCTGCTGAGCTACTGTGTGCCATTTTTCCAGAGAAAGTGCACACTTGCCAGTAAACTGCATAAATCAGCTTAAAGGAAATGCATGAAGAAAGAAAAAATACAGTCCAATTTTATACCATTACATAGCTTTTTATATGACAACATATATGTCAAAAGGCTCTGCAGAGGGGAACATTTGCATCTCAGCTGAAAAGGAGAAAACTCCCCTGCCTCCTGTTTGCTGCCCTGGAATCCTCTGAGCTTTTAGAGGGGGTGAAATAATTTTAGCTGCAAGATTCTGCAGTCCAGGCTGCTTATCCAAATTTCCTGCAGCAATTTCCCATCCCCTTCCCTCTGCCTCCATTAAAGGTTATTTGCTTACAAGGGTCTAGACAAAAACCCAAAAAACAAAACAACAACAACAACAACAAAAAACCCAAAAAACCCCCCAAAACACCCAAAAGAACCCAACAAACCCAAACCACCACTAAACAAAAAACCAAAACCAAACAAGCAAACAAACAAACAAATCAACCTCCCCAAAACAAACAAAAACCAACCAAACAAAAAGAATAAAAAACCAACCAAACAAAAAAACCCCAAAACAAAACAAAAACAAAACCCCCCACAAAACAGAACAAATAAACAAACAAACAACAACAACAACAAAAAAACTCACAAAAAAAAACCCCCAACAAAACCTAAAAAACAAAATCAAACAAACAAACAAACACTCCAAAAACTGCTTCCAAAAGGAAATGATCAGCAGGATGAAGCCAGCCCTGTCCGGGTTGATTTGTTGAAATTTTACGTAATTTGGGCTTTTCCTTTGGACTGGATTTAGTCTGAGTTTGGGATCCTGCCCATGGCACACAGACCAAGGTGCCTGAAGGAGAAGCTGCTGGTTTGGGCTCAGCATCCCCACTCACTGCTGGGTGTCCTCAGGACATCAAGGCCAGAGATTCTGGTTGATTTTTCTCAGGAAAGAATCTGCTCTGGACCTACCAGAACCCCCTTGCAACTGAACCAGGATATGCAAGTGGGGACAGCAGAATTCATTTAGGAACAGCAGCTCTGAACAGGGTCGTGGATGTGGCCCATTAGTGTGAAACACCTCATTTTTTGGAGGCTGGGAAAATCCTGAACCCATCTCAAATTCCATATTTAATGTCAGCAGCAGCCAGTTCAATGAAGCAGCTTACACAGTGCAAGGACTGAAAGCACTGGGGCAATTCCAGTTTGGGAAGTGACAACAAAGAAGATTCAAGCTGAAAGCAAAGCCCTCATGTGGAAAGGCTCATTCCTCTGGCAAGAAATAGGAGATACTTGGTGAGTGAGCAGGGTTATGCTGTGAGCTTGAGACAAGCATTTGGAAGCAGGTGAGGGAGAAGTCTTTAAAACAAAATAAAAAAACAGCTGGGAAAGCATTTCTGAAAGATGTTACATATAAATGTTATAGCAGTATACTGATCTGAAGCCCTTCCTGTTTTTTTATGTAATAAATTAAATCTGTGAATGGCCTTTCCCCTTTTATGAATTCATTCCTGTTCGTTGGATTCCATATGCATAGCACACATCCACCAGTATTAACATTACCTTTGTTTCTCTGGTGCTGATGCAACAGGTTTTCCATTTCCAAGGTTAAATTTCCCTCTGTACAGTAGAGCAGGAATATAAAAGTCTTGGAAACATTGAGATTGCAGTGGACTGTGACAGCTGCTCTTGCTAACTTTGCTGCTTACCAGTGCTGAGGCTTCTACTGAGCACAGAATTAACATCTGCTGTCACAGGCTGATTCCAGAAGTGACAGCAAGTTGCAAACTGAAAAACGTTGGCACAATTTCTCTATATCCCTTACATTGGAAGCAACTTATGGAATTCACTGGCTGAGTGCAAGGGAGGCAGTGTGCAGTAATTAATGGCACATTTAATCTATGGCACAAGATTTGTCTCCAGAGGAAGAGGAAGATGCCAGCATCTAGGTAAATACTCAGCAGAATTTCACACTCAGGATTCCTCTGTCTCAGTAATCTGTAAGGTTGCTGTAACCATCTAAGATTATATTTACCCTGTTGGGAAAAATTCCACAGGTACCTCCCAGTTACTCAGACTTGGACACGCTGCAGCAACTCCAGAGAAAAACCCAGCAAAGACTAAATCCCGTCTCCCCTGCCAGGGTGGTTTTTCTCTTTGCTGCAGCTGTTTTAAAAAAAAATATGGAAAAACATCCCAGTCAGTCTCTTGGAAAGAAGAGGGAAGTTCATCTGTTTGCTCTTGGAAGACATGGCAAAGCTGTCACTGCGGATCGTGTTTGAAATCAGTGTGTGGGAGTACGTGTGAGACGGAGGGAAGATGAGAGAGCTGACTCTTAGAAAAGACAAAGACAAGCTCTTCATACACAAAAACCATTCTTTTGTTGCTCCTACTATCCCACCTCCTCCTCCCTGAGGTTTCCACTTCCTCTCACTTGATAACTTTTCCTACAGCCTCAGGTGATGCACTCTGGCAAAACGCTGTGCTGACTGAGATCCAACTTTTAAGGCACACAGAACACATCAGGAATTTCACACAGGAAAAACATCTGCAGCAGGCAGCCTTCAACAATAAGGAGCCTTAAGTAACAGCTTCTGAAAAGTTCCTGGTAGAATATTAAAAAAACCCAAAAAACCCTGACTGACAATTCATTCCTCATAATATGGTAAGATTGATTGCCTTGGAAGGCCCATGAAATCACATTCCCAGTGATGTTATTTGAAGGCTCTGTATAATTCATCGACCACTCTGTCATGCATTGTGCATGTGATGTTATATTTTGGACACACTGGGAAGTATTAGATACAAAATTACTTTGTATGATGCAGCCCAGACGTAAAAAAGTGCATTGCTTGGGACTACATGATTCAGTGAGAAAATATAAATGGGAAATTACTGGAGCTGAAATTTTATTGCAAAGTTATTTATCTTTGTTATTACTTTCTGAATCCTTTTGTGCTTATGGGTTGCTACAACAGATAGAAAAACTCTTACTTACATTTTGCACTGAGGATTATGAAGGTGGAAATAGTCACTGCATACAAAAAAAAAAAGAAAGAAAAAAAAAAGGATGGATTTGTGGCCAAATTTTGTGTTTACTCTCCTAATGTCTAAAACTGAATTTTATGTATATTTATACATATATAAATGTATATATAATGTATGTATAATATGTGTCTATATACATAGACACATACATTAAGTCTGAACAAATAGTTCTAGAATCAAACTGAACATGAATAGTGAGGTAAATTCTCTGTTATTTTAACAGAGAATAATGTAAAGATGATTTTAAAGAAAAGGAAGAGTCTTTTAATTGTGAGAAGAAAGAAGTAAATACATATAAAAATGCCTTGGCTGCATAGATTTCACAGGTAGCAAAGCAAGTGTTTCCAAGGAAAACACAACCATTCATAAAGGTGACTCTTTCCACCTATAGCTTCCAGTTCTCTAAAGCAGAGCATTCTTTCAGTTCCCATCTCTGCAGTGGCAGCCTGGCTCAGGACTTCAGTCCAGGTGATCCCATGTGACAAATTTAGTTTGTCACCCTGATTTCCTGTCCTGTGTGCAGTCAGAGCCCTGCTGCTCCAGAAATGAGCTTTCTCTGGCGCTCTGGTAACTCAGCCACGTCCCCACCACAGCCCCAGGTGTGCCCTGGATGTGGCAGGATTTGACTTTGGCCTCTGCCAGCTTTGGTTTCTGAGCATTCAAACTTCTGAACTTTCCTTTCAGAGGGCTCTGAGCAAGGACACACAAAAAGCTGGAAGAGAAGGGGTTCTGAGAGAAGCACACACAGTTTGCAGGTGACTGCGCTGTACTGCCCAAGCCCACCTTGGCATCACCAATTCCACCCTTACTCCTCTTTTCCAAAGGCTTCTCACCACATGACCCATCCCTCTGGAAGGAGATGGAAAGGAAAAACACTTCTGCATTCCAATATCGTTTCTCCAGCTGGATTTCTGTGCTAAGAGCAAAGAGAATCAGGGATTTCCAGAGGAGGCTCCATCCTCAGAGCCGTGCCCTTTGCTCCTTCCCCTGGGCTGGCTGAGCAGCCTGGAGCTCGGGCTGCTTTAAAAGCATCCTCAGCAAGGATAAGAAAATGAATCAAAACCAGGAGACTGAGGATCCCAGATGCTGCAGCCAGCTGAGCTCTTTGCACTGTTTCTTATTCCCTGTAGCCTGAAAAGATTGCAATAATGCTGATTTTTGAGAGGGCTCATCGTGGCCAGATGAGGGGGGAACATATCCTACATCAGCTTATGGGGCTATAATAGAACTTTCTGTAACTCATAAAAAGAATCTAAAGATTCCATGACCTGCACAACTGTTCAAACACAGGGTATCAGCAGAAATCCTAAAATAAACAAAGAACCAGATTTACAAGGAAGTGGTAAATATTCTGGTCAAGACAGGATCTGATAAACATGTAAAATAAAAATACAATTGAACAATAACTCTTATGTTTTAGCAAGACATTTGCAGAGCTGCTCATGCCCATAATCTCACAAATTGGAAACTTCCAAATGAAAACTTTGTGTATTAAAATATTTGCTCTTAATTGTGGTTACATGATAATGATGTTAATTAAATGATTTTCTAATTATCTCACATAGGTATCTCTAAGGATCTACATACTAACATGAAAATGTAATTGCATTCCTGATAGCAAAGTCTTGGAAATAAATCTAAAAACTAAAATAAATCCTTACAGAGGCATCTCTCAGCTTCAAAGAGAAATATTTTGAGATGTTCAGAAATAGGTTTTTTTTCAGTGGAAGGGTCAACTAAATGGAAGTTGCTTCTAATTAGGAAACACATTTTTGGTGTGAGAAGGTATTTTGAAAGTAAAAAGCAGAGGAGGAGAATATTTTTCATTTTAAGAAACTAATATTATTTAGTGCTTAGTATCACAAAAATAAATATTTCTAGCTTTTCCCTTGCCTGTCATTTCCCTGTGCATGTCAGGCTGTGTGCTAGCATCCATAAATCAGCTATAATAAAACCCAGCCCATAGAGATGATATCAGGTTATTTAAGCACGCCCAGAAAGAAGATATGGGAATGACAAATAATACTTTTATGAGGTGACAACTTCACATTGGCCGTTAATGGGTGCATTTAATTTGTATTTTAATTTAAAAGACAGATTCATAAGTGCATTTTTATTGTCTCCAAGGGCTATATAAAAGGAGAAAAATGCCTATATTTGGTTAAGACATATATTTGCACAGCTCCTCAATCAAACGCTAAAGTAAGGCCTCATTTCTTGCAATTCAGTCTTGCAAATTTTAAATTTTGCTTCAAAAACTCATCTGCCACATTTTAGACCTGCATACACCTGCTGCAAACTGCTTAATAGAAGGAGCTATTTTACCCTTTTGTAAAGTTAAACCCATTTTCCAAAGGTTAATATTTAACGTGGAATGAGTACTGAACAAACAGAGATTTTTTTAACCCCAGGCACCGTTAGCCAAGTGTTTAAAAATCACCTTTTCTGCATGAAGAGGTGATTCCAGCTGATAAACCCTGGACATTCAGCTGCTTAAGGAAATTCTTCAATTTTTGCTGAGCAAAGACTGAAAGCTGCTCACCCCAAAGCCCCTGTGACAGCAGGGCTGCTGGGCTGGGGCTCTTCCCTCTCACCCCAAACTGTCCCTTGCTGGTCCCACTCATTCCATTTCCATTGGAAATAGAAATAACTCTCCAGAACATCTGAACTGTTTATTTTGTTACAGCAAACCATGATCCAGTCTCCACAGGAAACCAAAGCTGGGCCCTGCATGGAGTTCCCAACACTGTAAATATTCATTGCCAGGTAAGATTAATTTCTTGCTCTGCACACAGAGCCCTTCAAAGTACATTCAAGCTCCATGCAGCTAAAAAAATTAATTCCTCTTTATTCTTCCTCTTTTGCATTGGATTTATAATTTTTTTCCTCTTCACTAAACATAGGATTTTTAATTGAACTATCTCAGCATGGTGGGGTTTTTTCTGTATCACTGCAGCCCTGCAAGTGGTTGCTTTGTGAAAAATTGTCCTGCATTGATCTCACCTGAGTTTGCACTGCCTCCCTCTGTATCAGGAGCCAGACTGGCACTGTAACCTGAAGAGACACAAGCTCTAAATGTGTTCTGGCTGTGGATTTTTTAAAGATTTTTGTCCTGCACAGACAGCTTGGTAACATGTCCTCAAATCCCATCTAGCTCAGACAGACAGTCTCATAAACTTTGACAGTTTTAGGAAAGAGCCCCAAACTTTTCATTGTCTATTCACTCCTCCATTAAAATAAACTCTTCAGCTATTTTTTAATACATGTTTTTGGATTCAAAGCAACTTGTATCAGTATTACAAAGTAAACAGCATTTGGAAAATGTAACCATTTGAGTAAAAAAAAAAGCTCTTTTGCAGCATTATGAGCTTTCTTAATTCTGTGTTGCCTGTAAGTGAAGGGCCAGGAAATTGGGCTGCAGGATGAATTCCTTGAGTTCACAGCCCTGTTTGTGCCTCTGTCCTGATGCAGCAGCTGACCAGGAAAAAACTAATTTCCTCTGCCCCCACCTCTGTTCTCCCAATTCTGGAACCCTGAACCAGCAAAAAGCTTTAATTAAAGCTTCAGGAAAAATAGCAGCAAGCACAGGCCAGCCTACCTGCACATCTCACTCTATAGACAGCCTGTGACTCACGTTCGAGACGTCATGATTTTATGCATGAAAAGCAATAGTTGCTCTAATTATCCTCTAATTAGTTCACTATTGACTGCAGAGGAAAAGGCATGTGCTCCTCTGACAGGTGTGTGAAACACAAAAGAGTAAAAGTACAATACTGTCAGATGTTCCCAGACATGCTAACCAGTATATCACTCCAATAAATTTCAGTTTTGAGATGAATATAAAAGATGAACACATTCTATAGAATAGCTCTAGACAAACTGCCAGGAAGAAGAAGGTCTTGAATTCACAGTGTTTAATATATGATCACATCTCCAACTCAGAAGTGGGAGGGTACTGAGGGAATGTTAAATGTAGGCCATTATATATTAATATAATTTCTTTCTTTCTCCAAGATAAAGAATATTTTTGCTCACGCAGCCTTAATTTAGATGGCCTGTCAAGTCCTCCTTTCTGCAGTGTCATGATGAAAGACACTGATGTGGGCCAGCAGAGGCTGTGCTGGGGCTTTTCAACTATTCCTGCATAAATGCTAATGAGCTCCTCCAGTGGAAGGCCCCAGCTAGACCCCATCACAGCACCCATAAATTATCCAGTTGTTGCTTGTGCTGAATCTTGGAATATTTTGGGATCTGGTGACATCAACACAAGGTCCCACTGATTTCAGAGGGTGCTGGAGCAGTCCTGGACACCTGGATCATCCTACCCTGAGTCTGGTCCTGCAGTGAGGCGCTCGGGCTCTGCACCAGCTCAGGGCAGTGACAGAGGGTCTGTGCTGAAATGGAGATGGGAGTTCAGCCTGGGCTCTGCATACCCAGCCCAACACAGCTGCAGGGCCATCCCCGGGCTTAGGGCAAGGGCTGGATGTTGGGAGGCAGCAAAATTCCTGGGATGTTCGTGGGTTTTACCTGTTAGAACCCCACAAAGCCGGGCAATCCCAACTGGATTTGAGCGTAGTCCATATGGACTGTGGGGCAACCGCTTGTAGTGGGAGCCAGTTCACCAGAAATGTTTCCATTTCTATGAAAACAAACAAAAGATCTGTCCATGGGACTCCCCTCTCCCTCTCTCCCTGTTACTCCTGCCAGGTGAGTGCCATGTTCCATCCTCCCATGGGACACTCATGCTGGGGCTCTGCTTCTCTGGGAACTCATAAACCAATTTTGCCTACAGTGTCAAAAAAACCTGAGCCTGTGCTGATACCCTGAAAACTCTGCCTTCATCTTCACTTGTCATTACCCAACTGCATTATCAGAGCATGCTACAAACACACCTCTATTTTTCAGGGCAGGCACCTCTTGCTGTTTTTCCTGTCAAATTACAGGAGACATTTGCTGGTCTGATCATCCTCATTAAGCAGCTCCTTTATAGCCATGCTTTGCCACGGTACAAAGCGGTTTTAAGCTCTTACAAATAAAACAGTTTATCATAATTAACTGCACGATGGGATAGAGCTCCCTAAAGACAACTATAAATATTGCTTCTTTGCTCCTGGCAGCCTGGCAGTGAGGATTTGCCATGAGGTGAAAGCAGCATCTGTATTTTACTGCCTCCAGTAGCAGAGTGGGCTAACCAGAGCAGTAATTGCAATGATCACAGTCTTTAGCACTCTTGACTCTGCAGTGACCTCACTGGAGAGGGGTCTTTGCTGGGCAGGAGCAGGGGGGGTGCAGCCAGGACTGGGATGTTAATGGCTTGCAGTAAAATCAGGTTTATGTTCTCATCCATCACCATCCCCTAGACAGCAGAAATGCACTGCAAGGATGTCCATTGAGAGATTGGCTTTAATTAACTCCCACCCTCAGCACAGGGAGGGCTGTGCCTGCCCCAGGCTGCTCTAACTCTGCTTTGCCAT
The DNA here is from genome assembly GCA_013400215.1 of Cisticola juncidis. Classification (NCBI taxonomy): domain Eukaryota; kingdom Metazoa; phylum Chordata; class Aves; order Passeriformes; family Cisticolidae; genus Cisticola; species Cisticola juncidis. The sequence continues at coordinate 835,612 of VXBR01009962.1, read as the reverse complement.
GTCTGGTTTGATGGAGCAGCCAGCACGGCTCAGGTGGCTCCTGCAGCTCTGCCCAGCTGGGAGAGCCACTAGAAGGAATCAAAAGGGTCAGGAAAGCTTTGAAATTTTTACTGTAATCTAAATCAAAGTGAATCATGTTCATCCACTCCCTCTACACGTTCCTATCTCAAGGTCAAGTGTTTTCTGTAAACTTTCCCAGGAGCACGCAGAGGAGACGACGCCAGCTCAGCCTCGCCAAGGAGCCACTTGAGCTCTCCTGAGGCAAACGTAAAGAGTGTAGGGAAAAATGCAGGGAGGGAAATGGACAGCCACTGGGACCTGGGCTGCTCAATCAATATGTGACACAATAACCATTTTTGGTGTGGAAAAATTTTAAATTAGATGTCTCTGGCTGTCAGAACCTCCCTTTGCAAAGGAAGCTGTGATGCCTCTCTCCCGCAGGATGTGGACGCAATGAAAATGTCATCCAGGGTGCTCAGAGTGAGAGACAGCTCCCCAAATGGCAACTCTGAAGGAATAAGGAATCTTGTGGTGCAGAATTGTGAGCCCCAGACAGTCAGGGAAATGGACTGACAGACAGACAAAGGCACAGCAGGCTGAGCCTGGCCACAAACCACAGCCGTGTTGTGCCTCCAAGACAGGGAGGACTAAAATCCAAATAAAACCTTAAGAACAGAAAGTCACCGGCTCAAGACACAACACGTGTTCACTGATTCAGATCCTTCCCTTATTTTTATGCCACAACCCTTAATCCCTGGTGTCAAGAATCTCATCTAATTCTTTCAGCTTCTTGACTATATTCTCTCACATTGTTACACAGGGGTGCAGGCTCATTACTTGCTACATGAAGCAGCTCTGCAGAGTTTGTATTTGACTCCTGATTTTGTAAGCCTTCAGATTAAGTCCTCTTATTGTTAGGCTCTTTTGGATCATCTTTATAAAAATTTTTATTTCTTCCTTGAGTTATTACTTTATTAAATTTAAATCTTTAATAAAGTCTCCTTTCCCCCATGACAATAAACTTAGCATGAATAAACTTTTCTCACAACTTTTGCAATTTTCCAAGTCTTTATTTTCTCACTCAAATCTGAAAGCTTTCTACATAAGGTGTGTTAAAAAAAACACACTAAAATATGAGTTCAGGGTGAAACTCCTACTTGAAGCTTACTGTGTTCTAGGATTTACATGTGATAATATCTGGTCTGTCACTGAAATGCCTGTGCTGGGTTAGAGGTGACTACATCTGTGGCAATGTCATTGCAATTCCTGTTGATTATATACTCTTGTATAAGCTAAACCCAGCTCCTCAGTTATGTTTTTTTTTATGTTTTTCTGTGCTCATTGCAGTTCTGTCACCCATTCCAAATTTGTGCTAATTGATGATGGCCTGGTTTTGATTGTGAGAGAACAGAGCTAAGTAACACCCTGAGCTCTTCTCTGCCTTCCCTGCTACATCATGAACCAGGGCTAGGTTTTGTCTTATTCCTCTTCTTTTAACAGCATCTACTTGCACAATATTCCCTGCTCAGCAGCTCCCGATCAGCCCAGGGGAGCAGGCAAAGGGATCCCTCTTTAAGTGGCAGGCTGCACTTCTTCAGGAACATAAAATCCATGTAAGGTCAGGCAAGCAACACTTGAGGTGCTGCAGACTCCATTATTCTTTGTCTGCTTTCCCATCCTCTTTGCAAGTCAACATCTCAGGGATGAGCTAATTAGAAAATGGCCATGAAATTATCCAGGCTCACACCTCACACCTCTGAACTGCTCCTCCACACTCTCTCCAGAGGGTGCTGGCTGGATTTGAGCTCTGTCCCCTGGAGCTCAGGGCTTTCAATAAGGGATGTGCCAAAGCCCCTGGGTTTGTGGAGGTGCTGGGACAGCTCTCCCCATCACTGCTGTGTGATGGTGTCACTGCAGGGGTGGCTGCAGGGACAGCCTGTGCACACCTTGGGAGCAGCTGGAAGTGCTGGGGGTTGATCTCTGTCCCTCTTGTGCTGTTCCTACACCTCAAACTCCCCATTTAGCTGGGCCACACAGAGAGCTGCTGTGACAGAATGTGGCATGACACTGAATAATCAGATTAATAACCTAATAACCTGACACCTGGTGTCCACAATTACGGTGGCCACTGCTCAGGAGTTTGGCTCCTGGAAAAGGGAGGGATAATGAATTATTCATCAGCTGCTCTGATAATCAGAAAATTCATGCCTCCTCTGTCTTCAGTAAAGCTTTTCCCTCTTATTTATAATAAACCTTTCACTTTGCAATGAGAGATGCTAAGTACCTGTTAAATATCTCTGCCGTTTCCTGAATAAATTATAGATACTGAAAAATACTTACTAACAGATTTGCATGATAGTAATTTTTTAAATGTTAGAATTAAACTACCAAAAAAAAAAAAAAGAAAAAAAAAGAAAAAGGATAGAATATAATCAAGATCAACCAAGAAGCCTGATCAGTGTAAAAAGAATGCCTTGATAAACAAGAATAATGATTTGCTGACATCAATATTTCTTACAAGTCAGTAATGGTGTTATTTCATTCTAAATAAGAATGAAAAATCCAGTGGTTTGTAGCCACAGATTAGATGAAATGGTGGTGCCATCTGCTTTAAACTTCTGTAAGTATTATTTGGTTATTTAAACTAATACATCAGCCTGAGATAAAATCAGTAACTGTTCCATAGACAGCTCTCACAGTGAATTTTCAGGAACAGTTTTGCTCTGTGCATTAACCCAAAATATACTAATAAAAGTCTGAGTAATAGAATATAGAGTGGAGAGTCTCATAAAAGTTGGAGGAAATTTTATTCCAGCTCTCTGTGCTGTTTCTATGCTAATCTTTGATGCTATTGTGCCTCTCCCTGTGTGCTGTAAGCACATGTACACTGCAGTGGAGACCTTGGGTAACAACAGGGATTGAACCATTCCCTGCTGTGCTGAAAACCTGTCTTGGCCTTTTGAAAATCATATTCCTGCTGCCCTCAGTCTGCAGAGATCACAGACAAGCCAGTTACTATGCATTAGAAAATGCACTTTTTCAGCTTGTTTCTGGCTTCTTTAAATTCCACATTTAAGCAGCTACTTAAGCCTCACTGTTTTCAAAGTCACTGCCTTTCTAGGGCCTCCTCTGTCTTGCTGTGAATATTTCATTCTTTGATACTGTGTTTGACTCAATATCTCATGTTTAGCACCAGGTTTCTGAGTATTTGTCCAATTCTACTGGTCATGACCTTCCTGTGTCTAACCTGCTAAAATAAACCCTCAGTCCAAGTTACAGAAGCACAAGATAATATTTTGGTTGAGTTCACTAAGCTTTGGATTAGGGTTATGTGTAAAATAATTTAAGGTTAAAATAATTCAAGTAACTTAACAAATCATAACTTTCAACCCCTGTGAACTTTGATCAATTCAGGCCTGACTGTAAGAAATTCTGAGCAATTCTTGCTTACTTCAAAATCAATAAGTGGCACAGCAGCTCTCAGTCTCTCTTTATTTGATCCACAAGCACAAGCTTAAGAATTTGACCCCATAAGGCAAAATGTTTCTACATAATCAATATGAGAGACCACAGGCATATCCAAGGCAGCTCTGCTGCCCTAAACCCTGCTCAAAAACTGTATCAGTGTCTGTGTTGTAGATAACCTGGGGCTCTGTGGAATTCCAGGAAAACAGCTGGGATTATCGAGTCTAGAGAAATGGTTTTCAGAAGGGATACAATGGAGTCTTTAATAAACAGAAACTTTCTGCAGCACTGAGCTATAAATTACTGTATGATAACATCTTCCCAAAGACAAAACCTCTCAGCACTGTGTGTTTGGGGCTGCTTTATTCTGGTACCAGAATCAATAATGTCCCATCAAGCCTAGGAGAAAATGAAGGGAATTTCCAGGACACAGAGCTGAACTCTTTTCAGGATGACTTAGTCTTCCTCACGACAAAGTAATAAGGTTCTCTACATTGATGCAAATGCATTCCTAAAGGTCACCTTAAGTTTAAAGAAAGTGTTGTGAGGAAAATCTGATTTCTCAGTGCTGATTCAATAGCACAATGTGTTAGCACTTTCACAATGTGCTAGCACTTTTCAGGAGACTTTGCCACTGGCACTTGCTATTTTTATCTACCCACCAGGCAGCTCAGCAAAACCCAAGAAACAATTTAACTTTGTTCATTCTTCCCCCTTGTGTATATAATAATACAGGAAGAAGAAATAAGGTGAAAACATAAAGTGATCATTAAAAATGAATGAGAAGAGTGTGGATAGAACACTTTTGGGTAAATGGACTGTATCCTCATTGGCACGTGGATTATTTTTTTTTACTTTGCTGTAGGTTAAACAGAATTTTAACTATTTGCTCTGATTAAAGTGCATCGTGTTGTTGCACTGGAGAAACAACAGGGGAATAAATTCTGAGCAGGAGATCAATACTGTCACTGCTGCTTCTCCCTTGCTCCAGGGAAGGGAATTTTGTATCTTCTGTTCTGCAAGGCAGTTCCACGCTGTGCTCAGTTGTTCTCTGGCACTTTGGGTGGAGCTGCAGCTCCTTCAGTGCCTGCCTGCCCCTCACCCTCCGAGGAAGGTGCACATGAGAACAGCGTGGGGCTTGCAGTATTTTCACACATATGCAGCTGTTCAGCAATTCATCAATCCCATCTGAAACCAGTGCACTAAAATATCCCTGTTTTGCCACTGACTCTCATTTTACATGTTCCAGTGGCAGTTTTGGTGGCACTGGAATATGAATCCTCTGTAAGGTAACTCCACCTGCAGAGCAGTTCTGCTGCCACCTCTGGGAGCACCGAGGTCAATGGTTTGTTGAACTGCACACTGAGGTTATAAAAACTAATCTGAGAAGGAACAGGGAGCTGGGATAGCCATCCTCCACTACACTAATTACCAGCCTAAAGGCTTCCTCCTTGAAGGAGGAATAAGGACATCCACAGCAATGCTTGGTGTGCAAAATTTTGAGTTCACACCCGAGCTCAGTTCACAACTTTCTCACACAGGTAAGCAGAATTCATTCTGATTAATGAATTATACAGCCTTTGTAATGTAATGAGTTACATCACAGCCTTTACATAGCTTTGTCATAAAGGGGGAATTAAGAAAGCTTGTGTCTGCTGAAAATTCGAGTAGTTACAATTAACATAGTCTTGCTAAGGTGTTAGATCAGTCCTCAAGTTCTCTGAAAGACACAGACACCAAGCAGGGGCTGTTTGGATTTCCTGTTTGCTGTGAGACCCTTGGCTACGACTGCACAGCTTTCCTCAGGTGATGCACAGAGGAGTCCAGGCACAAACTGTACCACAGAGCATTTCTAGTTCAATCTGCATGATCATATTTAACACTTAGCCAGCACTTAGTTCTACAAAGTGACCTTGCTGCAGCAGTTTGCAGACAACACTGATATTACAAAGTGAAATTATAATTCATGGGATACACGGGTAGCTTTCCAAGGCACTCACGGGAGCACTGAGACAATAGAGCAGCACCACAGAAAACAAACAAAACCCACATTTAAGACTGTTGAACTGTAGAGTTTTAAAACTGCTTTAAGTCCAGGATGATACTGAAACCACAGATGGTTTGACAAACATTTTCCAGAAGTGCACTTACCTGACAGAGCACGATTCTCCCCGCTCATGTTTTCAACATGGAAACAGCAGAGGCTGCAGTGGCACTGCCCAGGGAGAGCCCCAAAGAAAACACAGATTATAACAATGCAGATGTGGTTTGGTGAATAGATGATTATACACACAGATTATAACAATGCAGATGTGGTTTGGTGAATTGATTATACACACAGATTTTAAAAATGCAGATGTGGTTTGGTGAATTGATTATACACACAGATTATAAAAATGCAGATGTGGTTTGGTGAATAGATTATACACACAGATTATAACAATGCAGATGTGGTTTGGTGAACAGATTATAAACACAGATTATAACAATGCAGATGTGGTTTGGTGAACAGATTATACACACAGATTACAAAAATGCTCTAAGGACCTGCCACTGCCCTGGGTGCACTGCCTGTCCTGCACACCTCGTGCCACCAGGTCACCCCAAAGCACCCAACCTGCTCATGGCCAACACTACAGGAGCCACCAAAACCCTCTGTGTGGCCAGAATTTGTGCCAGGCAGGGATCTCAGCAGGAATTCTCAGGAATGCAGACCATCACTGCTTCAGTAAGCAGGTGGCAGCAATAGTTTGTCTCAGAAATAAGTGACCAGAGCTGCTCAGTGCTGAGCCTCTTGCTGCATTATTCCACAAGGAGGAAAGCACCCTGCTTTTTACACATTTGTTATCCTTATTTTTCACAGAACAGCAAGAAGGGACGTGGGAGGGGAGGATACATTGTTGCTTAGCAATGAGATGCTCATAGCATGGTGGGGTTTTTTAAAGCTTTTGCTAAATATACACATACAAAACTAAGATAAAACCACCCTGTGTACAATGGAGAAGCAAAATTGCATTCATAAGAATGGAATTGCTGAGGCCAAAGATTCAGTTTCTCTCTGTAGCGGGTATGCAAGCAAATGAATGTTCTGGAAAAGATTATAAGAAATGTGGCAAGTATGGAAAGAGGTAATTTCCCTGGTATTCTCTCAACTGAGCCAGCAAGCTGAGAATTTGCTGAGCCCCAAGCTGCATCCATGTCATTCCTGTATCCTCAGGGAAGTATCCTGCACTAAGTCCCAGAGTAGTTATGGGATGTGTCAGAAATTCTTCCAGAGTTTCTGCTGAAGCTGTGCCCTGGAGATCTCACTGTCTCTGTCCCTTTCACTGTTCCTTATTCCCCCTCTCCTGACTGGAGTTCCAGGCACTGTGCTCTCACAAAGGATCTCCTCTGAACCCCTCTGTGGACAAGGACATGGGATTAACCCCTGGCAGGGAGTGAGGAGGGAAAGGAAGCACAGGATCTCCTGTGCTGCAGATCACAGGATTATAAAGGTTGGAAAAGACCTCTGGGATCACCAAGCCCAATCTCTGACTGAGGACATCCACAGCCACCAAACCATATCATGGTTTATTATCAATACTGCCTCTACTTCCAGGCTTGGTGATTCCACCTTTTCCCCAGAGAGAGGAGGGATCCTTGCCTGGGACCTCCAGCAAGCAGCACCATTGGGAACTGGGAACTCCAAAACTCCCCACTCTCCCAAAATAGGGTGCAAAGTTCTTTCCCAACCAACTCTTAACTTTGAAAGTTTATACTGAAATACTTAGGAAATACAGAGCTGCAACAACCATAAATTGCTGAAAGACCAAAAGATCCCCAAAAAAGATCCTGTCTGCTGGAAAATATGAAATATCAGGTTTGGCAACAGAACAGGAAAGGCACCTTAGTGCAGATACACTAAAATGTACAACCTCCCCCCAGCAATTTATATTGAAGCACCAATGAAGTTTTGGTTCCAGTTTCTACTTCTTTTTGCAAAAGTTTTTTTGAAACCTAAAGTCCATAGAATTTAAAAAACTCTCTTAAATTTATGACTTGTAATATGTTTCATAAGTTTCTTTTCTGCTATGATTCACTAATATTCGTGCTGATGAAAGAAAATCTTATCTACTTTTTCTGCCAAATTAAAATGTGAAGAATGCACAAAAAAAGTAAAGAAATAATCAAGCATATTTTTCTAGTTCTTTTTTGCTGGAATAACATTTTGAGAAGAGGTCCTTCTTGTTTTTATGCTATTAATAATCCTCCATTTGCAAAATCATCAATGTCTGCGCAATTATAAAACTGTAATTTCAATTACTGGAGTATGAACAAGTGGGATGAAAGCATGAGTTATGAGGGAGAAACACTGCTTTTTCTTCAACATTTCACTATTAAATCAGGAAACTAACAATCTGTGAGTGGTAAATGGACTTATTTCTAAACAGAACATTGGGTAAAATTAGATTACACAGGCAAGTAATTTCTGAAGCTAAGCAAGATTTGAAGAGCTATCAGCTGGGTGGACAAGCTGCACAGCTGGTGTTCTTGTGGGAGGCAAAGAAGAAAAATTCAAGTGAATATGCAGCAGTCCAAGTATTTTGGCTGCTCCTGTGCTGTGATCTTCACCAACATCCTCTGGACTCTGTGATGGGAAGAGAGGATGAACTTTCCCACTCAGGTTAGGAAAAGGTACAAGAGCTTTCCCTTGGACACTTCAATGTCCCTTCTGCAAACAACAGTGGTGCACAAGTTTCACCTGAAACCATCTAAAACTCAATGGTACAGCAGCCTTTGGAGCTGGCTGGCCATGGAATTTAAAGGTTTTCTGAAAAAAAATGACAGAAGACTGAACTTTGGGAGAAATAGGAGAAAGCCTCCAGAAATAGTTAAAACAAAATGCCCTGCCCAGATGACCCTTGGTTTCTTCAGAGGTGTCTGTGGTCTGGAGAGAGCAGAACTATGAGAAACTTCATTTAAATAATACTGAAATATTAAGGGAAACATGGATTTCATCACATTTAATCACATTTGGAAAGCACAAACCCTGGCACCTGTAAGAGTCCTGTTCCACCTCTCTGCCGACAGAAAAAGTTTTGTCTGTGGTCTGTGAAGGAAGGGAATTACAAATTTCCAGAACTGAAGAAGCTCAGGATAAATTGAGGAGTGAGAAAATTCCCATTGTCTTATGTAACTGAATTTTATTTTGTGAATATATCAAATATAGTCAAGCACACTGTTAGTTGCTGCTGCTTTTCTCGCATTTGTTGCTGCAACTTCTGAAAAAGAGAGGACAAATTTTAATTTGGGGTGTGATGAGCTATATACTCTCATAGTCATCCTCTCTTCAAGCCAAACCTTGGTTTGAAGTTATGTATTGTCATTTATTCCAGGTATGGTTAAAAAAATACAGTTCTAAATAGGCTGAGTGATTTTTCTACCAGCCTCCATTTCTAAAATATCAAGAACTTGATAAAGATATGAGAGGGGAAGCTACTGTAAATTTCTTTTAAAAAGAAACATCACTATTTTTAATCCCTCATCTTAACCCCAAAACTTTGCATCTTTGAAAATGAAAACTGCATCTTTGCAAAACTGAGCTTACGACTTCCAGCCTTCTAAATTCTGCTGCTTCTCCTTGCAGCGTTAATAACCAGAGAGAAGACAGATAATTAAACCATAGAAATCACTGCATTTCCACCTCCCATCTCCTCTTGGTTAAAAATGTAAGAAAAACACAGCAAATGAGATTTTGTCTCAAGTGTTTTTCCCCTGCTATTAAAGATGCTTCTCTGAAAGGAACACTTGCTGTTTTTCTGCTATTAATAATCCTCGATTGGTGACATCAGCCCATCCCCACAGCAACACGCTGTGTTCAGCCACTGCCTCAGATCCTCTGGCTGGACTAAAAACCATGGAGAGCTGGATGGTTTTTCTGTTTAAGGCTGGGAATTTGGCTGGTGACTGTTTTTCCTCGGTAGGTCACTTTTTCATTAAGAGCAATGCTCACCTAATTAATGCAGCAAAGATGCACCAAAGTTGGGTAATTTGGGCCCATTGGCTCTCAGATCAGTAGAGGTGAGTTGGACATCCCCATAATTAGTCAGGAAATGCTATGAACAATGCTAATAACAACGGAGGAGATTGATTCACCTGAATGGAAATTTGGAGAGCTTCTCACTGCAAACCTACTGTGTTCTGCACAAAACAAAAAAAGGAAGGAGGAATGAAAAACAACAACCTCCTATGTGATATTTAGACTATTTTAGTGCTGCCACTGTTTAAATCTCTGAAATACTGTGTTCAGGAGTTCTCATTAACATGGATTTTAATGGGAGATATTTGTCTGAGCAGCTAAGTCGTTTATGCTTACATAAGGCTGCCATTTACAACAAGAAGTATAATAGCATCTTTGAGCTTTTTAATTAAAAATTAATTAGGAGATTTAAGAACAAAATCATTGGGGGTTACTGTACAATAACATGTTTACAAAATCAGGTCTGGGCTTTTTGTTTTTGTTAAGTGTTTCAATCAATTCTGTGTCTATTAAATATAATTACGTATGATGCTTCCTCAAAATTATAATGTAGCATTTAAAGAGCAGCTGGGAAAAGTCTGTAATTTTAACTTCAGAACTAGGGTAACCATTAAAATGCAAATAGGTGCAAACAGCAGTTTGTTGATGAAGAGACCCCTCAGCATAAACATTTTATCCATTAATCTTGAGATTACGAAGATTCCTTCTGTTTTATTACTACTTATTACTTTTGCCAGTCAGGTTTCCTAGAAGATGTCAGGTTCCCTCAAGAATAATTCATTGTTAGGAATAAAAGCCTGTTCTTACCGAGCAGGATAACACAGATATAAACATTCACTTCTGTACATATACCTATGCTAAAAATATATTATGTGGAATTGTCTACAGCGAATTAAGAAGGAAAAAGAAGGAAGAAAAAGCTCTTGTTCCCTTTTCTAATAGAGTTATCAGTCTGAAAAAGAAGCTGTGTTCCACTTCTACCCCTGCTTAAGGAAGTAGCTTAAATGGATCAGATTTCAATCTTCTCCCCTGATTTAGAAAGGCATTCAACCATTTGCTTAATTTTACTTTGAACAAGGGAAAGAAAGAAAGAGCTCAGGTTTCGCAGATGTATTTCTGGCCTAGGGATTTATTTATGTTAAATTTATTTATTCCTCAGCTTTAAATGGAGTTATTCCAACTTGCTACTGCTTCTGTAAGAGGATAATTTCATCCACTACTCTTCAATGAAACCGTATGGATGAGTAAGTAAGTAATGTATATCTGATTGGAATAACTTATTTGGCAAATTTAAATAAATTCAGTTTAGCAGCAGTTTATCCAACAGAACTTATCAATGCAGCATTTTGAATAGGATTGCAGTCATGGCTGTGGTGGCAGAGAGGGGTTTCCTAAGAGGTGAAGCAAACACCAAACCTGGGACTGTTTATTGATGGCTCAGCTGAATGCACAGGCACAAAGTGCCACGTGAGCCAAATGTGGCACTGAGTGAAGGACAAGCCCTGTGGCTGTGGGCAGGCAGAGCTTCACCCCAGGCAGCCTGGCAGCCTCCCCTCCCAGCAGGGCCAGGGATGTCTCATTGTCCTTCCAGATATCACCATGCCCCTGCCAGAAGCTTCCCTGCCAGGCACACAGCCCTGGCCCCTCAGAGGGGTCACACCCTTGGTGTTTGATTGTTCCCCAAACACATTTTGGGTTTGTTCTCATCCCATCACAGCCTCCTGCCCCCTACACCCATTTCTGGGTGTTCTGTGGAAATGTCAACAAAGGATTCTACCTGTTCTTACCAAAATCTCCAAACCTCTGCTTTTACAGGGGACTGAAGAAAGAGTCCTGAACACTGTCTAGAAAGAGATGGTGATATTAATTTGTATTGCTGCAATCCATATCACACAGTGGCTCCCATCATGGAGAAGAACAGGTCACTCCATCCTCACTGCCCCGAGCAGTCAGCTCCTCAAACTGTGTCCTTTCTGATTTAATTTTATGGAAATGTTTTCTCAAACTATTTCATTTCTTTTTCTGTGAATATTACGCAGGGTCCAACAACCACTGCATCCCACTGCAATCTTGTACCAGGCTACTCATTCTCTGAGAGGTCATTTCTTTGCAGGAATTTCTTGGGATGTGAAAAATCTCAGTGAGGGATGGGCAGTGAGCAAAGGAATTAATTATTCAGCTAACCACAAAAAGCTCCATATCATTGTGACTCAGCCAAACAATTCATTAACAGACAGATGTTTGTATTAGAGGTTTCTGGGGATGGTGAACCATTATTACATTTGTAATCACAATGGTTGGCTGAATGCAACCAGCCCTAACATTTCCCCAGTTCTGGGGGAAATGCTCTGAACAAAATTCCCCAAAAGGATGAGGAAAGAAAACAGATTTTGATGTCAAAATCCAAATTTAGACTAAGACAAGAACAACTTGTTCAGGCAGAGAATGAATTTTCCTGAAATTCAAAACTATGATTTCAAAGTGGCTGCCTGATTGCAGGGAATGAGTACCCAGAGTGCCAGAGGGCTTAATCAATCAGGAGAAATTATCTCAAAATGAAGCTGGCTGCTGATACAGAGGAGAGAAGACATGGAACTCTGGAGATCAGGGGAGATGGCTGAGGGTGGGAGGAAAGCAAGAAGTACAAGGAGAAGGATCAGAGGGAATATTTGCCAGTCACCCTCACCCCACCAAGGACAAGAGCACAACTGGAATGCAAGGAAATTCATTTCAACATAGGAAAATCTTTTTTTTTTTTTCTCTAGAGAGGCTGTGGAGATTCCACCCTGGATATTGGACCTCTGATTTTGAGTGACTGACCCTGCTCTGAGCAGGATGGTTGCACAAGATGCTTTTTAGAAAGAAATCAGATTTGTAATGTGGCATACATTGTAGATTTCTATTAGATTTCTTTATTTATAAGGTCTTCACATACTCATGAAGAGACTGTTTTTCCCTCTGACTTTAGTATATAAAATAGTTCCATATTAATCAGCATATTCACCAAAGTAACAATTAGTGAATGATACATTGTTGTCCAAGCATGAGCCTTCTGTCTGTCTTCAGCTGAAATGATTTCAACAGCTTTATTGAACTTTAAATGTGGCAGAAATGAAAAGAGCTATTAAAAAAAAAAACTAATTAGAAGAATATGAAGATAAATCTAATTTTTTAAAAGTTCTTTGATAATATTAAATTTTGCCATTTTTATCAATTTCACCCTCAACACAGAAGAGACCTGTAAACATTATCTGAATGCCTGTAAAGAAAACAGATTAAAACCTGCTGCTGTCCACATGTGGCAATTATATTTCTGTTCTAATTAACAGTAATTTTCATGTGGCTGCCACCTTCTCAGTATGCTAACATTTGAGATTAGAGCTCATGGCTGTGTCTTTAAAATAGCTGTGAGACATTGGTGTGAAAGGTTTACAAAACCTTCATCAAGATGCAGAACAGGGCAGGTGAGAGGAGGCAGAGGTGATGTGCAGGCCCTGAGCTGTGTCAGGCACTGATTTTGTTTTTCACAGGTTAAGCAGGGGATGGAGTTTGTTGTTAAACATTTCATTTTCAGAGCAGTATCTGGAAATCAAGGCTGGGCTTCTCAAGGGTACTGAGTGACTTTGCCATAGAGCCAACTTAATTTGTCACACTTAAATAGCTACCATAATTAATAGTTTAAGTATAATTTCTTTAACCACAGAACAACAAGGAAAAAAGCAAAGTTTAATAGTTTTGCTACCAAAAGGTACTGAGCCATACAACCTGTCACAGGAACGTGGCCTTCTAGAACAAATCACTGCATGCAGAAAACTCTGAGCTATCAGAACTCTTTGCTCACACATTTAATTCCCAAACCACCATGTCTGTGAGTGCCATCATTAAAAATTTGAACAAGTTTACAGATGTGTAAGAACCAAAAATGCATTTTGCTTGAGCAGTATTTGATGTGCATTTCTGTTCATACACCTCTGCTATGCACAAAAACCTTGTGAGGCTGGGAAACTTTTAGGTGAACTTTTAGGTGAGTCCATCAGGAGCTTTTTTAACTTTACAAACAAAAACAAAAACAAACACAAACAAAAAAATTTGTTGTTTTTTAAAACAACAAAGTTTTAAATCCTAATAAGCAACAAGAACTCAGCCTATTTTCCAGCCAGAACAGAACTGCCAGGCCATTCCTCTCCAATGTGCTGCCCACTCTGGGACTCAGCTCCTGCCTCTCACCCCAGCACTGCAGACATGAAATGAAACATTTCAGCAGTGAACTCTGCCTTCTGATCCTGTGCAGCTCCTGAGTTAAAGGGAGCCCCTTCACACACTTCCCTCCAGGCAGAGACTTTAACCCTTTCCTTGGAACAGTTCCAGACATTCCTACCTGCTGCTGGATGTCTCTGCACTGCAGCAAACTCGTGGAGGACAGAGTTGGTCACCCGAAGCTGGGAGCTGCTGCTGGCTGAGCTGGGAGGAATTGCTGTGTGGAGCTGGGGGATGATTTATTTCCTTCTGTGTTCAGTCTCACAGCTTCTGCAGGGAAAACCAGTAAGGTTGAAAACCAGTTCTACAAAGATGAGTTATGCAAAACCAGTTAATTACCTAATTTCGACCCATTGAGATTGTTGTAAGCTCAAGGAACTGGAATGTCTTGAGATAATGATATTTTGTGATATGAAACTTGCAAATAAAGACTCTGACAAAGTCATGTTGAAAACCTGTGGACTATTCAAAATCATAGCAAGTAACTATGCAAAGAACCACACAAGTCAGAGATGATTACTTGTCTTGTAATCCTTTGTTTCTGCAAGAAACAAATGTTATGATATATCAGCGTTTTATCAATACTCTTAATATGTGCTCACACCCATTGTGAAAGAACAATTTTAATAAGATTTAACCTATGCATTCACAAGAATATTCTACTTTCACACCTAATGCAGCCTTAGTGTCTGGAAGACTTAGCTTTTAGGAACTGATTATTGAATTTTTTTTCTTTCTCTATAATAAAAAAGATACATACAGCATTGAAATACATAATTTATGGGAGCACATAAAAAGAACACATTTTCCTAGCAAGTCACAATTTAATTTAGTGATGGAGGACTAGGTCAAGGAATATTTTTAAAGCCACGTTTCACTTTTTCAAGATTTATACATTCATTTCTTTCTGGAAGAAACAGTGCAAATCTGTGTTTTCCCATCCTATAAGATCAGGAGAAAATTCACACAACTGCTCTTGTTGTGACTGGGATAACTTTAGGTGGTGAACTTCTGTTATGGGTGCAAAATTCCCACAGTGTTCAGTGAGGAGTTATGTGGTTGGATATTTTCAGTCAGAAGCATCAGACTGATTGTATTATTCACCAGAACTTAGAGATTAATTAAGGATTCTGCCTTCTGCCTTCCCACCAGGCAGCTGCAGACAGCAATAACATTTCATTCCTCTTACTTTTTCTTCTGTTTTTGTTTAGGCTCATATATGTGAGGTAAAACCACGTGCAGTATGTAACCATTTCTGAGTCTCATCAGGGCTTGGAATGAAATCCTGCAGGAGCTGGAAATGGGAGCTCAGTCTGAAACTCAGCCCTTAATTCTCTGCAGAAACACCTCTGAAAACCAAACCCACCAAAAATAGGAGCTTCACTGAGGAGCTGTAAACACAGAGAAAACCTTCAATGAGTGTTCACAGATTCACTCCACAGCCACTGCTCTGTGTGTGCACAGCATTTACTCCAGGAATGACTGTAACAGTGCCAGGAGATGGGAGCATTCAGGAAAATCTGACTTTACTTGGAAAATGTTGATGTTTTCTTCCTCAAAGTATCATGTGAGGTGTGGTGGTTTCTAAGTTCACCTGTTACAGTCTCTAAAACTTCACTATTTGATCCATTGCTTTTCCTTTGCAAAGAAATAACGTTAACAGGCAAATAATCATATTTTCAGCATGCCAAAAGTGATGTGCTCTGCTGTCTGCTTTAGCAAGGTCAGATATTAAATCAACAGAATCAAATTAAGATGTGATTTCAGAGTGGCTTAGACACCAAATCAAATTCGCTTGGATGAGTCTTGGATTTTTTAATAAACCTATCAAAAAAGTTGAGGAATTAATGGAAAGAAATAATTCAGATGAAGAACAGATCTCATACTAGTGAAGTTTGTAAGGGTTTTTAAAATTCCTTTTGCCATTTGAGCCCTCCACATATTTCTTCCTGTGGTTCAGGCTGGAGAAGTTAATTTTCAGACTTCCTGCAAACAATGCTGATGCCTTCAGAGAAATCATCAAGAATTCAAATCTGCAACAGCATTTTTGACAGGTGTTAATATTAATGTGTTTCTGGGCTGAAGAACTATGAAAATAGGGAGCAGTTTTCTGATTTCCTGGTGCTTGATAGCTTTTATTAATTTCACATCACTTTCCTGCCAACACATGGGCTGGTCCGGATCAAAGCAGCCGTGCTGGGATGTGCTGGGATGTGCTGGGTTGTGCTGGGATGTGCTGGGATGTGCTGGGATGGGCTGGGGTGTGCTGGGATG
>VXBR01009962.1:784562-819558 GCA_013400215.1 Cisticola juncidis | reverse complement strand
CAGGTGGCTCCTCCAGCACATCCCCACTGGGGCTGTCCGCGCACGCAGGGCTGAGAAAGGAACATCAGAGAATTCAGCGTTCTGCTGGTTTCTCTCCCACTGTTATTTCACAATAAAATAATAATAATAATAAAACCAATGAGGAATTAAGAAGTTCCTCTGAGCACCTTTCCCCTCCCATTCCACTTCTGCTGATGGTCAAGACAGGGAAATTTCCAGAGAAATTCTTTTCTGTCCAAAAGGACACCCTGGCTCAGCCCCAGTGCCCCTGGAAGTGCCCCTGCCCAGACCCTTGGCACAGCACGATTTCTGAAGGGTTCACACGTAAATAAACCATGAAATGGCTCAGCCCCAGGGCACCTTCCAGAACCTTCCAAGCAGCCATCAGGGCATTTTGTGCCAATCTACCCTGTGGAGATGTTTATAAAAGGCTTTTTTGCAGAGGACAATATAATAACTCCTTCAGGGGGCTAAAAATAAATAAGATTTGTCACAGTGTGGAGCCTTGAGAGTATAAAAGCTGATATATATTAATACATTATCATGAATTACCATGGAGGAAAAGCAGAAAATATCTAAACATGTTTTGGTTTATGTTAGATTTTGGTAAAATATTTCAAGAAGCATTAATAAAATCATCTATTTGTTTATGGTGGACTACATTCTGGGGTTTGAGGGTTGTATTTTTTGTTTGATTTCCTTAACTTTTTCTTTTAATAAATTTTTAGAATGCTATAATTTTATTCATTTTTTACCCTGGATATCATCAATCAGAGAATAACTAAGAAACCTGAGGGGAAAAAAATCATTTATGTCAACCACTATTAGGTTGCTTTATTGAAAGTAATTACAACAAAAGTAAACAAAGAAAATAATTTGCTTGCCAAAAAAGCTTCTGGCAGTGGCCTACTTGAGAATTAGGAGATTAACTGAGTAAAAATAAAAAAAAAGTTGTGTATATTGATCTAGTAATTTTGAATTGGGGTTTTTATATGCCATTTGCAGAGGAAAAATGTTTACTTTAGCTTAAAACTCACTGTCAGTGGGATGGAACTTTTTCTCAAGGAGATTTATGCATGAAATTCAAACATAGTTAAAATTTTGCTTTTATGGTTTATGTAAGCCATGTGCAGAAACCTACATTTTCAGGTGTTAACTTATTCATAGGTATTTTTAGCTTCTCATTGGATGTAAGGGAACGTTTGCAGAACTCCAAGTGAGGTTTGTTTTAAAATCCACCCAAGAAGTATCAGTATGTACTTCTTTGGGGGCTGATGAAAAAGAGACATGCCAGTATCTTTGTGTAAAAGCTTTTTAGTTTGAAATATTGCAGAGCATTTCCAAAAGCCAGGAAGATTTTAATTCTTTGTATGTGACAGAGAATCTGCCCTTGAAGATGCAACACGAGGGGAAAGGAAAAGCAACTTCCTACACAGGGAATGAGATTAGAACCTTGCAAGATGCTTCCCAAAAATGCTCCAGACATAAGGCAGATGGCAAAGGTGAGGCATCTTCCCTTTTCTCTGCAGAACCATCCTGAAACAGCGGAATTCACATTTTTGACACTGATAGATCCTGCACATATTGTTAAATATCTAAAGAAGAAATGGAAAATCTCATCAGGCAGCAGGGTTTTCTTTTAGGGTCCTCCAAGCCCAAGGTGTGGAAGGCACCTCTGCTCACAGGAGGGCAGAACAGGAGATTTCTCCAGGAGGGAGCCCAGCCTGCCAGGCAGAGAAGAAACTTCTGTGTGCCTGTTTTCCCTTTCATTAGAGGGGAGGAAAATGACAGGAAAATGGGATGTGCAGGAACTGCAAAACACAGCAGACTCTGTCCTTTCTCACACACCAGGGGAGGCACACACAGCATTTCCAAGAGACACTTGCACAGTGTATTTTTGAAAAATAACAGCCAGAGACAGAGAATTTGTAACCTCCCCACTGAGGCCACTGCTTATCTCTTCTCAGCACTGAAAAAGTTCTTCCTGGTGTCTGTTCTGTGCTACAATTTAAACCCATTATTTCTTGCCATTTCCAACACGCCTTTGGAAAACAATTTACTTATCTCCTCTCTGCATCATGTTAAGGTTAAAACTTCACTTTTTGGACGAAACCTTTCAGTTTTTCCTGTACATTTCTGGTTTTTCTTGCTCCTCTCTGGCCTGTCTACCTTTTGGAGTGATGTGGCCAAGTTAAACACATTGCCCCAGGTGAGGCTTTATTAAAGTAAAAGCTGCTGTATCAATGTATGAAATCAGTTGGGCTTTCCATCAAAACACTTATGGGAGCATACAAACATTTTTTTTCCTTCTCTGTAAGCAGAGGCTTGAGGATGCAGCAGACAAGGGCAAAACCTGAATTTCTCCCTGCATCAGAAGCACAGAGTGGGCTGGAGCACTTTCTGCCCCTATAATTTTTTGTTTAAACAGGAGCAAACCAGCAAAATGCAGCCACAAAGATCCTTCATTCACCTCCTGCTAAAGGTTTACCTGCAGAAATTTAGCAGTTAGGGACAAGAACTACAGGTGACACAGTCTTCCTCTAGACAAAAATTAATTCATACTAAATGAAGCATTTATTTGGGACCAAGGTGTATGAATTTTGGTATGAGTTTAGCCAATGTGCTGCACAGAAACAGAAAAGCAAACAATGCCCCATTATTTTACTTTCAGTAATAAAAAGTCAGCTAGCCTTTACTTTTCCTATAGCTACAATTAAGTTGATAACAGTCAGGGTGAAAGATATCTATCCCTCTATTGCTACAAATTAAACAAAAATCACTTACAGAAAATTGTGAATAGAGCCCTGGAGAGCCAAAGAGCAGCTTAGCACATTTCAGAAAGTAATTTTCTGCAAGAATATTGCACGGGATAATAAAACTGCAGATAAGAACCTCATTTTAGTGCATATCTTTTGCCTCTGCCGTGTTGTTACCTCAGGATTATGGTGGTGTTTTGGGCAGATAGGAGACAAAAAAGAAACCCCAGAGAAGATATGTGTCCTCATTGCTCAGCCATTGTGATGAGAGGTGACATAAAAATGCCTCCCCACCATGAATGAGGTACCCAGTGGAACCCTTGTGCCAGGTGTTGTCAGGATCAGTTACCCTCAGGCTCCAGGCTGGAAAAATTTAATAATTTTGGCATGAGCCCTCACCCAGTGAACCTGAGAGAACCGAATTGCCTCCCCTAGGTACCCTTGAGAAGGAATAGTTCTGCAAGTTCCAGCTTTACAGATTTTAAACAAACCATGCTGGATTGAGAACAAATGAAATTTCACATAAACCACAGATAAAACTTAGCAATTTCCTCTAGGGAAGGCCAGCATTCCTTTGAGGACCCTGCTTTAACCCCACCCTTCTCACACACTGGAGGGGACAATGAAGTGACATTTATAAGGTTTGTCCTCCAGAACTTGGGGTTACCTGCACTGCTGGAGGTCTGTGGAGCTGGGCAGAGCTCCTGTGGGGCTGGAGCAGCTCTGAAAGGGAATCCAGAATATCCCTGAGAGGAGGCAGCTCTGAAAGGGGGCAGCTCTGATCCCTCCTGCCCCGGCTGGAGAGGGCTGTGCTGGGTTCACTCCCTGCAGAACCTTCAGCTGTGCCAGGGTTTCACCTTCAGGACCTGCCTCTCCAGGGGCTCCAGGATCAAGGCACACACTGAGCACACCCGGAGCAGGAGTGGGACAGAGGATTCCACGAGTGTCTCAGAGCCACAGAACAGCAAAGGGATGAGGAGGAGCAGCTTCCCCTTCTCTTTCTCCTCTCTTCACCTCACCTCTGGATTTTGCTGCAGCTGCTGGACCACGCACAACATGGGTGATGCAGAGCCCAAGCTGTGCTGGAACCCTCTTTGCTCCTCCTCATCCTTCCCCCTTCTCTCTCCATCTCAGTGAATTCACATTCCCAGGACAGGACTGGCAAATAAATCCTTTGAACACAGATTGCTGGCAGTCTCAGGCCAATATTATTTTAACCTCTTTACTGTGCATTTCCATAATGGCACTGGGCAAATTGGCAGCAGCAAAGCAGCAGAGCACTTCTCTGAGAGCTGACAGGAATTTATCTCACAAAACCCATTCCCTTTCTTCCTGGTGACTTCAGTCTTGGTTCAATTGTTAGTGAACAGTTAGTTAGTTACAATTAGTACTATTTAAGTTAACTATTTAAGCTGTAGTGAAATACAGGGTGTAGATTAAGCACATGTGCCCAAAATGATACAGAGAAAAGGGAGTTTGCTTTCAGCTCCTGCCCAGCAGAGAGAAGTTTTCTTATTTTCTTCCTTTTTGGCTCTCTCACTGGTGTGTGTGAAGTTCCTACACAAAGGGGCAGGAGAGTTGTGCAGTGCCAAATCTTGCACAATATTCAGGGGTAAGAAAAGTTGTCCTGGACAAGAATTCAGGATTTCATTTTAGGCAATGAAAGGAATTCATATTCAATGAGCAGCAAGATTATGAACAAAGGGTTATATTACAGATATAAGAATATCTTTTAGAAAAAGCCTGAAAATAATATCCCATGCAACAGTAGACATCTGCTATAAATTTTGTTAAATTAAACACATGCTGGATGTAACTGACTTGATCTCCTGTTTGCTTTGAGAGCTGCTCCATTGATAAGAAAAACAGGCATTTTTTGCATGTCTTCTGTCTTTTATCATGGGGGTAACTTATTATGTCAGGTTACATTCTAACACATCTATTGTGTGATTCTGTGCAACAGATTGCAGCTTAATAAGCTAAGTCAGGAAATTCAAGATATAAGTAAGGTCTTTTGTGATTTGGCAATGTCTTATCTGTCAAGCTGCTGGATATCTGAGCTGAAAGAGAAATGACAGGGAAAAGAGGAGGGCAGGACAGAGATCTGGGTTCCATAATGCTGATTTAGTAAATACCAACCTGCAGATTGCTCAGGCAAAGGCAGTGGGAGTGCAGGTTCAGTCTGCCAAAGCACAGGAGAAAACCTGTGCTGCTCCTGTTGCTGTCAGGAGCTGACAGACAGCAGCAGGGGCTGTGTCTGGAACCAAGGTACAGACACAGAAAACAGAAGGGAGAGGGGCCCTGACCTGCTGTTTGCTCCCCTTTTCTCTCACCCTGCAGCTGTCCCCAGTCCCTTGCAGGCAGGGAATGCTGCTCCCTGCAGAGCAGGATATTAGGGGTGG
Source organism: Cisticola juncidis (assembly GCA_013400215.1). Lineage (NCBI taxonomy): Eukaryota > Metazoa > Chordata > Aves > Passeriformes > Cisticolidae > Cisticola > Cisticola juncidis. The sequence continues at coordinate 814,400 of VXBR01009962.1, read as the reverse complement.
GATGTGTGTCCGTGCTGCAGGAGGCTCACAGCCCACCCAGGCAGAGCAGAAAACTTCCCAGAGTGGGATTTATTTTGTTGTGTGACAGAGATGGAGCTGCTGAGGGAACTAAAACTCTGTAGTGCCTCCCTGCCTGAGCCATGGTGAGCTGTTCCCAACAATGGGAAGGTCCATCCTCCCAGATATTTAACATCATTCACAGCTCTGAAGCAGCACAGCAACAGGATGTGCCAGCCTTAGCAGGACAAATGTCTGAACACTGACATTCCCTCTGCCCTGCCTCATCTGCAGGACAGTCCCTCTCTGTGTGCAGAGGTGCTGGCAGTGGCACCTGGGGGTACCTTTGGGTCAGCATCCCCCTAAAACACAGCTCTGCCTCAGTTTTATCACCTGGATCAGGACAGAAGAGATGCAAGGAAGGAAAGTGGTGAATAAACTGAGATATGCATCAGGAGGATTGCAAAAAACCCCTTTAAATTACTCTGTAAGCTTCTGAGAAGGAAAATATTTGGTGTATATTAGAAGGTTATCAATGGCTTGTGGCTGGTGCTTGTTGGTGTAGCTGATTCCTGCAGTCAGGCTGTGAGTGACACTCCTGCTTTCCCAACACTGTCCTGGGAGTTACAGGCTTGATGCAGATGAGACTTGGATGATCGTGTTCCTGCAGCAATCTATTATGGGAGGACAGATTGCTGAGGAAATGTTTTATAACTGATCCAGTGAGGATCTGTAGAATAGTATTTAAAGAGGGTTGCACCATTAGCAGAGAGAAATCTTACATGAAAAATGTGTTTGCAGTTACTAAACAAACTCAAAAAATTGGTTATTAACAAAAGGGTGTCAAGAAACCAGCACTAGAAGAACGTAAGAAGAGCAAATTTTGCATTTTGTTCTCTGGTGTACTTTTAAAACACAGGCCTGAGAGCTACTGATTAACTGAATTAATAGTGCACACCTATTCTGCCTAATGAGTCCTTATCATTGTTTGTCTATGGATAAATATCAAAAGAAGGACATATCCACTGAGCATCTTTCTGATACTCTGTGAACTTGATTCCATAGGTTTCCTAAAACTCCTTATTCTATATTTGTCTCACACAATTTGAAAAGATAACATGATGTCTCTGTTTCTCACAGTTGAGGAATATTTTTCCTAACACAGACTAATTCTTTGTTTATAGATCTAAAATGATGTATTCTTTGTGTGACACATCCTCATAATGAAATAAATAAGTCAACTTCAGCATATATAACTCTCTTAATAGAATTATTTATCACACATGAGAAAACACTTCCAGAATGTGTTCTAAAGATACCCTAAATAGCATTTTACTTTCCATCTGAGAAACACTGTTGTTCCCGGTATAAATTCAAATCAAGATTAGTGACCAGAATTGCCAATAAAATAAATGAATAGTTGGGAAATATTTAGATCTATCAGTGGAGTGCCTGCTGTACAGAAACAGCATTATGTCCTGGCAGGTAGAGAATTTTAAATCAAAGTAACATTATTATCAGTGTCTGCCTTCATGCACCTTGCTTCACAGACACTATTATGCATTGAGCAGCAATTAGTGAGTCACCAGGGATACTTTCCTAGACTCCTCAGGTCAGAAAAGCTAATTAACCTTCCTCCTCTATTCTGAGCAGACTTACAATTATCCGTGCCCAATCTTATCCTTCTTTTTTCTTCCCTTTTTTTTTTTTTTTTCTTAACAACTTTTAAAATATTGGTGGCAAATTAGGAAAAATGTAAAGAAGCTCTCCTGATAAAACCAGAAAATCCACTGAAGAGGTGAAAGAGCTGAAGCCGTGACCCAGGATTGTTTGTTTATAGCAGCGATGCTCTGTTTAATAGATTTCTCACAAAGCTCTGACAAAGCTCTGTGAGGGCGATTTAATTAACTGCCCATTTACACTGCAGGTAATGCAGACACTCGGGGCTGCTGAGAACAGCTCTGTTTGCTCTGCCCCGGCTGTGACATTTGAATTGCTGCCCTTGCACGGGGTGAGCAGTGACAGAGGCTGGGCAGGATGGCACCCTGGGGTAGGGCAGGATGTCACCCTGGGGCAGGGCAGGATGGCACCCTGGGGTAGGGCAGGATGTCACCCTGGGGCAGGGCAGGGTGGCACCCTGGGGCAGGGCAGAGTGGCATCCTGGGGTAGGACAGGATGTCACCCTGGGGCAGTGCCAGAGGCAGGGCAGGATGTCACCCTGGAGCAGGGCAGGGTGGCACCTCTGGGGGGGATCTGACACCAGCACCAGGGATGTGACACCTGCACCAGGGATGTGACACCAGCACCAGGGATGTGACACCAGCACCAGGGATGTGACACCTGCACCAGGGATGTGACACCAGCACCAGGGATGTGACACCAGCACCAGGGATGTGACACCAGCACCAGGGATGTGACACCAGCACCAGGGATGTGACACCAGCACCAGGGCTCTGAGCTGGTCTCCCATGCTGGACCTGCTGCTTTACAGGAGACTTTGGGAGGAATTTATCAACAGTCGATGTTCAGGCCAGTGCCACCCAAATGTGGCCAGAAGGTCACTTTAAAGCCATGGAAATGCTGCCTGTCTGTACTGGAGCCGAGTGGGACATAGATCATTGTAATGAGCTTGGTTCTGGGTTTGATACCTCATGAGAGGCAGGAGGGTTCTTGCTCAGAAAGGAGAATTCCAGGGAAGCAAAGTGACAGCCTGGACCTTCCCCAGGTAATGCCTGGCTGATCCTTCCTGGCCCCTTCCCCTGCCAGGACTATTTTCAGTTTGCTCTGAAAATAATACCACATTTATTTCTTCTACAGCTGCTCCTCTGGCCTCCCTGCAGATCACCCAGCTGACCCACAGCCATGACACAATGATTTTCCTCATGCAATAAGGGGAACACTTCCAACATTGCTGTGGCCTCCTAAAAACAAACCAGCAAATGGATCTCGTTCTGTGCATAATCCCAGCACCTTTTGCACAAACCGCTCCTTGCATTTTATTTATCCTTACAAAAAAGGCAGAGGGAAGCAAATCTGGCAACATTTATCTTGGCAAGGCACCTTCCATGGTTGAAGGGAAGGAGCTGCAGTTTTCCCTGGTGTCCCAGGATGTGAGAGGAGGAGGACCCTGCTACCCTCTGCAATCACAGGAATTAAACCTCAGCCTCAGGGGCATTGGGAAGGATGAAACACTTCACACATCCCCTGAGCAGCTCAGAGGATGTTGTCGAGATCCTGACAAAAAAGGAAGGAAGAAGTGATGTGCATAAGGGGAGCAGGTTAGAACAGTTTTTCTGCAGCATTTAAATATAGGAAAATTCAGATCCTGGTGCCAGGTGTACTTAGGGAAAAAAATTCAATTTAATGTCTCTGGTGTTTTGCCATGCATTGAGTAGTGTGAGCCTCAGGACTCGAACTACGCCAGAGCAGCGTGGCATATCTGTAAAACTAATGTTGCAAACTGCTGTGTGATAAATTAAAATAATTCCACTCGTCATACTGCAAAAAAACCTGGCTGCTCAGAAGCCTTTGAAAAAGTACTTTCAAGATAAAATATGTGCTTGTTGTTTCTGTGTCTTTTAAAAAAGATGTTGTGTCTTCTTCACAGCTTCAGTGTTAAAAAAAAAAATCTTGTAAAATGTGTTTTTCGCTGACATTTAGATGTCTTGCAAAGTGGTTTATTATAGATCTTCTGGACGTTTGGATATTTAATTAAATGTCAGAAACATATTCTCTGTCCTCATGTGAATGAATATCAAGAGTTTATTTATTCATAGTCTATTTGTTATTCTTTTTCTGTTTCTCACACAAAATTATCAGTTGGAAAGTCAGTCATCAGAGACACTTAAAATTTTTAGGGGTCATAAATCTAATTAACCTCAGCAACTGTGCTTAAAATGTTGAATAATCTCAGACAAGTTCTTACAGGAATCTACAGAACCACTCAGAGAAGCGTTGCACCTGGTTTTTCAAGTGACCTTTCATGTAATTCTCCAAACATCCACGGCAGGCACGATGTGAGAAGCTGGGAGCACAGGAACCAGGCTGGTCTGAATTTCAGAGCTCAGCAAACCCGTGCAGGAGCTCACACTGAACTGGCTGCATTTCCAGGAATAATCCTGTTAAAGATTATTTTAAAGATCTTTTTAAACGATCTTTTATAAAGATTTATTTATAAAGATCTGTTAAAGGTGTGAGCCCTGCCGAGAGGGAGGAGCGTGATCCACCTGAGAGCTTTCAGGAAGCTGCACTGAGGTCACATCTTTGGGCTGGGCTTTTTTTTCCATTTTTTTCCCCTTTTTTGTTAAATTTAATGAATGAATGGAGAAGAAGCAATAAGCTGTAGAAGATTGGAAGTTAATAATCTGGAAAGAATTCATTTTATTTAGATTAGGTAGATATGTAGCAAATTTTCTGACTGTCTTTAACTTGGATAAATTCTAAATTCTCCTGCTTTGCAGGGTGTAGGGTGGGAACACATTCCTTTTATTTTCTGTTTTGATCACAATTGATCACTCCATCGGGATGACAAGGAAGAATATCTATATTTTTTGCCTATCAGCATCAAGAGTGGCTTCTGGTTAGTGCTGCTGTAGGGAAGAACACCTATCTCAGACCTGAGCAGCTGCAGAACATGAAATATTGAACAAAGTGAACTCTAAGAGCCCATGTGATTGGAAATTCCCCAGTAGAACAAAGTGTGCTTCTTATAATTTAAGGGGAAAATGTGCAGGTGGAAAATTGAGCAAAGTGGATAAATGGTTTTGATTCAGGGGAAATTGGTAAAACTATTGACAAGTGCCTGGCTTTGTTTCTAAATATTTGACATTAGATGGAGGTGACAACACCCTCATGCAGAACAATTAACACCATTGCATGGGAGAGCTCCAGCGGGGTCTGAGGGGTTTATTCCCTGCTCACTGGGGGAAAGGCTCACTCTGACCCTGGTTTATTCCCTGCTCTGACCCTGGTTTATTCCCTGCTCACTCGGGGGAAATGCCCTGCTCTGGCCTTGGTTTATTCCCTGCTCACTCAGGGAAATGCTCACTCTGATCCTGGTTTATTCCCTGCTCACTCGGGGAAATGCCCTGTCCTGACCCTGGTTTATTCCTTGCTCTGACCCTGGTTTATTCCCTGCCCTGACCCTGGTTTATTCCCTGCCCTGACCCTGGTTTATTCCTTGCTCTGACCCTGGTTTATTCCCTGCCCTGACCCTGGTTTATTCCCTGCTCTGACCCTGGTTTATTCCCTGCTCTGACCCTGGTTTATTCCCTGCTCACTCCGGGGAAATGCTCACTCTGACCCTGCTCCTGCAGGATTGAGCCCCCCAGAAAGGATCTGGAATTCCAAGCCATCAGTTCTGCACCTCACAAGAGGGAGCTCTGCTGGTGCCAGAGCTGCTGCCTCTGCCTGTGCTGGGAAATGGGATCAATCCCAAGGAAACACCTCCATTTCCAGGCTGGAAAGCAATTCCCATCAAACTTTCCATGAGCAGAGAGATTGACACAATTTACATCAAAAAGGATAAAAATATCAGCTGGTATCTCTGCATTGATTGCTGTGCATCAAGTGGAAGGATGGTTGAAAAATACTCTCAGTAATACAAAATATCTGTCAGAGGTCCTGAAGAGGAAACCCAGAATGTTTCCAAAAATGTCAAAACCCAAGAGGTTCTTCAAATTATCTGCTCAGCATTGCATTGTGTTTGCTATATCCTTGATAGAAATTTTCACCAAAATATTTCCACATGAATCCTTTTTACTGGCTCTAAAGAAACAAAATTCATTCTAATTTATGCAAATACACACACAAAAAAAGCATCCAAAATCTGCCTGGAATAGTTGAGTAACTTTTGCATTATTTTGCCACAGCATATTCAGTGAGCACAGCAGAATGCTTGATTGTATTGAATATTAAAATCTTGTATACATTATGCTATAATCTGCATTTTTAAGTGAAAATAATCCTTCACTATGTGTGAGGGGTTTTTTTGTTCTCTGTGGTGCAGCAATTGTTTAAGAACAATTTTTAGCACTTGTTATTGTTATTGCAAAAGTACTGAACAAAAGCCAACAGAGCTAGATATTGTTGAGTATAATTTTATTAATTTTTTCCTCCACAGCACCAGAAGAAACTATGAAAAGGAAAATTCTAACCAAGCATCTCCTTGAGGCACTGGAAGTGTGTATTTGTGAGGAGACTCAGCTGCAGAAGACAGAAATGTAGTGCCTGAACTCTGTTCAGATGGGAATTTTCTATTTTGTGTGCTTTGAGTTTCCTTTATCTTTCCAGGAGTAGTTAAACCTGGGAAGTTTCAGGCATGTAGGACCTGTGATCTGAGCAGAGCTGAGGATCAAAGGCTGAATCAAAAAAAGCTTTCTGCAAATTTTCCTTCAAGTCTTCTTGAAGCTGGATCTGTAGAAATTTTGCACGTGGGCATCAGATTGATGCCATTGCATTGCCTTTCACTGCATATTTCAGACCAAAATGTTCATTATTAAACAATTAGCAAAAGCTGTAATATTAGATGTTACTGAGGAATTCCTAATTTCTGATGTGGGTAAAACAAAACAAGACAAAACAAAAAAAAACCCAAACCAAAACCAAAAACGAAAAAACAAACAAACAAACAAACAAAAAACCCACAACCCCCCCCCCCACAAAAACAAAACAAAACAAACCCAAAAAACCCCACTAAAAAACCCAAAAAACAAAAAAAATCCCCATTTTTATGAAATATGGCAAATAGAATTAGATAAATTGGTCTGAGTGTTCAGAAATCAGAATTAATCCCCACATTTCTGACGCTGTGTCTGCTCTGAGAGCAGCAGCTGATCTTTGCCACTGCACCAGGGCTGGTGCAGGTTGCTCTGGCAACAGGATGCACAGGCAACAGGATTCCACTCAAGGCAAAAAGTTTAAGAAGGAAATGTTCCCTCTGATATTTATAGCTGAAAAGTTGAGCACACACTTAACTTTAGGCATCTCAGGAGTCACCACTGATTTTAGCTCTCCCTTCTCACAACTCTGGTCATTCACTTTGACTGCAACAGAATAAAAGCTACCAATAAGAAAAATGGATTTATCTGACCCCAGAGTCCCTCTGTTCAGGTTAAATGTCCAGTTAGGCAGGAAAACTGCTGGGGAAATTTTTTAAGGATTGGTGCTAGGGCCTATTTTATTTACCATTTTAATTACTGAGCCTACACAAAGGTTTGGGACAATGCTTGTGACCTTTGGTTCTGAAATGTGGCTGGGAGACATCAGCAATGTAAAGGAGGAGTGGAACACCCCACAGGACAATTTGGGGACATTCAGAACTGGAGTAATGAAAGTAGGATGAAGTGTAAGAGGACAAAATGCACAACCATTCACTCAGGAATGAGGAACAAGAATTTCTGGTACATCCAGGGAGCTCATTAGCTTGGAAATGACTGAGGGTGAGGAGGATCTGGCTCTGTTACCCAATCACAGAATGTCTGCAACCACCAGAGTGACTGAGACCAGCAAATGGCAAAGGTTATGCCAAGACATAACAGGAAAAGAAATCCCTGCTGCAGTTTGAAAATGGAACTTTTTATGAATAAAATATTAACCATAATGAAGAGATCTACCAGAACCTGCTCTTATTTCCACACTTTTTTGTTGTTTTTCATCATTTAGAGACACTCTTCTTTGTCATAGGCACAGATATTTAGGAAAGCTTTATATTAGAATAAAGCTACAAAAAGATTAGTGAAGAGATTGCACCCATGAATCTCAGAGCAATGGAAAATCTGAACTAAATTCATCGAGCCTGGCAGCCCTTTCTCAGGGTGTGAGAGAGCATCCAGTCAGTCGTTCCTTAAATCCCAGCTGTTGTTTGAAAATAAGGTGAGGATTACATGGCAAGTTAGACAATCCAATCCCTTCCCTGCCTTCCAGAAGGAGCAAAGGTGATCCTGATGCATGGCTGGGCCTCGAGTTCCCTGGTTAAATCAATTTATCAGAGCCCTCCTGCAGCCCCTGCACACACATCACTCCACGCTTCCAACAGGAGCTGCATTTTGAGGACAGGAATTTCAAAGCAGATTTCATCACCACAGGAAAAGTGATACTGGAGTGGGTCCAACCTTGCCAGAAAAAGCTGTATTCCCACATGTTTGCCAGTGACATACTGAGCATAAATATGAAGTGCTGAGTACATGAGCCAAGTAAATTATTACACCTCTGCAAAGGAAAATTGTCTCTGAGAGCTGTTTTTCCATTTGTGGGCTTCCAATTCTTGACTGTTTCAGGTTTTTATTGACACAGAACAATGATGAGCTAAAGGTCAAAGTAGAAGTTTGTTCTGGGCAATGTTCATGCACTTTGAAACACTGCAAGGTAATGACACAGCCCTAATGATTATTCATTCTGAGTTACCAGTCACAGTATTAATTTCTTTGACTCCTATTGTCTGTGTGGTGAACTAAATTAAAAAAAAAAAAATAGCTGAAAACTGCATACTTTAGGACATATCCTGGGAAAATAAGACCACAATGAAAATAACCAAGGGAAGCTAAAAGGTTTAACAATACAAATTATGGGTTAGGCTTCTGGAACATTAGAAGATTTCCCTACATATGAATGCATGAAACACTCAATTACAGAAATGCCAGTAGATGGCACTCAGAAGTGTTACATCCTTCAATTTTGTCATATGACCAAAACCTAGTGCTGCTCATGGCAATCTCTTCTTTTTGCATGTCTTAGTATCAGTGTTAATAAAAGATTTGCTGTTTAGGTTCATTACATATGGCCAGAGAGCAATCAAGCATTCAGAATGTGCTACTCAGTATCTCTATAATGGCATTACAGTTCATATTGGAAACATTCAGGGCTACACATCCTAACAAATTATCTATATTTTCTTTACTCTGTTCCCTCAGTTCTGACCTAGTGGCCTAACAAGTTAATGTGATTTGCCATCTCTCTAGGCTGGGTTAATCTCGATGGATGTGTTGTGGTTATATCAAGTATAACATAAACCAAATTACCAAACTCTTCAGATCCCCTTCAGTAACTCAGTTTTCTGCAAGAAGGCATTTTTTATCCCCTTTGTGCATGCCATTTTTCTCAATCTCTCACTCATTAAAAAAAAAATAAATAACACTGGCAATGCAGCAAATGTTGACTTTGATCTCTAAATTGCATTACATGCTTGTTCCCATGTATTAAGTAGCAAGATTCAAGATTGGAAATGCTCAAAATGATGTAGAGTCACGTCTGGGGGTGGATAATCCCATTGTTTCTAACCATGATGAGGGTTACAGGGGGGATCCAGCTGCCAGGTACCTCAGCCATGGAAATCTTTACAGGGCACTGCAGTAATTTTGCTGCTGGCTTCAGAGAAGAGACCCTGCAGAAAGTGCAGCCCCAGGGTTCTCTTCTCATGGCTACTCCTGCACTGGAAGAGGATTAAGGGATGAAATCCACCCTCAGAAAAATAAACCATGTAGAATACCAAATTAAAGAAAGCCTTTTTGGGACACCACCACCACCACCATGACCCCCAATACAAAAATCTACTGCAGATTAAAAGACAAACCTTGAAGAAAAATAAAAATAATGCACTAATAGATATTAACAGATGATTATGCCTACATGCTAAACTGAAGAAGGATTTAAAGCTTAGGTATTGTTCTCCTAAAAGCTGCTTGGAATGTTAACTAAATACTTTATCACAAGGATGCCTATATAATGTTTTACCCCTTCAAAAATGCAGCATGAAAATAATTTTGCTTCCTTCTCCCAGGCGGGGGTGTAATACAATAGGCAAAGGAAAGCCACAATATGTTCTGGATTTTTGTTGAAGAGGGTTTGGGTTTTCAAAGGCTGGATTCAACATTCTGTGTGTGATGGGATCCTGCATTTCCTGGGGCTTCACCTTGTCCCAGAATTGAAAGGTTGGAGCTACACCCAGCTCGTTCTGTAGATTGCTGACAAAACACATCAGATCCAGCTTTAATCAAGGATAGCCAGAGCACAGCAGCTCAAATATTTGGGAAGTAAATAAATAAACATGCAGGGTGTTCTGTGCTTCAGCTCCTTCAGCAGTGAATAAGAACAAGCATGGACCTTTCTTATGTTTGCTACACACAAACCCCATACCCCTAACACTGAGAGATAAGGGGGAAAAAAATCCTTATCCGGTGATTCCACATCAGATGTCTCATAAACCAAGCAGAGCCCAGCTGAAATGCAGGTCTAAATTTATGTGTGACACAGAATTTGGAGGTCTCAAAATTCAAATGGTGGTAGGATGTTGTTTCCTGATCTTGAATTGGGACCTACTTTGCTCCTGGTGTGCAGACACTGCAAAAAAGGCTTTGTCTTTACCCCAGATGATGCCAGCATAAATTAACCTTCCATAAAAGCCCTTCTGTAATTTTATGAGCTTCAGCTCTACTTATTTAAGACATCATGATCCTCTCAGGGTGTCTAGAATGGAGAAATGACATCAATACATCAGTTTATGTTTTGGAAGGATGCTTCAAGAGGTTGTTCTGGGGTTAAGGATACAAAAGAATGAGTGTGAAAGAGAACTTTAAACTTTAGAGACAAGAATTGATCAAATTTGTACACAAATATTGGAATAAATGTGAGTGAATATCTCAAGTACTCCATCCTAGTCATTTTAACTCAGAGAAATTGACTGGAAAATCAACTCGTGTAGGAAATTGGGTTAGCAGATAATAACAATGCAGATTTGAAATGTGTTTCATCTTTCTGAACATGTCTAGATTACAGCAATTCTGGTTTCACTGTAATTAAAAATCTGCATTTTGCCATGTGGCATATTGTACTCTGCATTCAGAATTCAATTGTCCTCAGAATCCTGTCCATGGAAGTTGGTGTGCAAATTTGTTTTTCTCTCTTCCTGATTACTGCTGAGAGTTGTAAATTTGGGGATTGAAGCTCTGCCTTCCCCACTGGTGTGAATATTTAGAGGGCACCAGATCTGGCAAGACAAAATTTAATCCCAAATCCAAAATTTAGTCCAAATCATGGACTGAGTTTTACCAGGTGAAATTTAAGCCCCCAAAAGCTGGGCTACATGACAGAAATGCAGACAAATTAATAGAACAACCTAATATAAAATAACTATTACTGAATGACACTATTTTTTTTATGAGTAGCTCCTTATTTCACCAACTTTTTCTTTCAAGTATCCCTTCTATTACTAGAATAATTTTGCATTCAGCAGTAATCTTCAGGAATTCACTTGGTATTCATGCAGATGTCACATCTATTTGCACTGATTTTCCACCACTGTTTAGGATTAGTTAATGGGCACTTCAAATAAAGTGCTACCCCCATGGGAATCAAATAATTTCAGTCTTGGTGCACACATTTCCAAGTCAAAATACAAATGATGAAATTATATTGAGAACAGATCAGGCAGTGGTTGGCTTTTCAAATAACCTACCAACAGGCTGTTTAAAAAATCTGGGTAGGGAAGGTGGGAAGATAGCCTTTTGTCTCTGAGAAAAAAGTGCTTAGGAATAAAATAATTGCTTTGTCTCTGAGTACAGAGAGACAGATGCTGCTGTAAATCTGGCTGGCTGCACTGTGGTCAATGAGGCTCTGTTAATTTACAGCTATTTGTGAGGAGATGTTTGCTCAGTCACTTTCTGATGGGGATGGCTGGTCTGGAAGTTATTTTATTTTATAGAGGGTTCAGTCATTTTGCTTGTTTCCTACCTTTCTGATTGGTGTGCATTACAGTGGTAGCAAATACACTTCAGAGCCAAGGAAAATGCTCTCTCTTGTGATTCACTGATTACTCCTATAATCTGAATTCAAATGTGATGAAAATTCCTTTTCAGGCAATGCAAAATAACTAAAGAACACAAATTTGTCTCCCACATTTTCTTAATAAATACTGTACATGACTAATAACTGCCTCAAGGTTTTTGCTCTTCTATTGAATGGTACAGCAAAAAGTTCATACAAAAAGTGAAACAATTCTAATGTTCTTTTGTAAAAGGTTTTGAAGCTAGTTGCTTTAAGCACTGCAGAAGCAGTCTTTAAATAGGTTGTCATTAGTTTTGTCAAGTACCATTTGAGGCATCAATATGAATTCTGAAATAGCCTTGTCAATGTACAGATGGAATTTATATCTTTATATTAAAGGGGGAAGATGGTGTAACCACAGCCATGCTGGGCACTGAGACTGCCTGGAGGAGCTTCCATGTGTTGCTGTGGCTCAGGAAAGGTTCCCTCTTGCCAGGCTCAGGGAATGTTCCAGAAAAAGGGAGCAGCTTCTACTCAAATCCTGTTCCCAGCTCAGGGAAAGGAGTGATGCCATTATCAGACTACACAAGTTGCCCATGGCACAACAAGGCATCCCCAGAAGTCTCCTGGGCAGTCCCTTGAGTTCCCTCCCCTTGGGCAGATTCTGGCTCTAGTTTCCTCACCGCTGATGTGAGTAAGGACAGGGGGAAAATAAACATTTATTAATGCTTTGTGCTGAGTTCCAAACCATCCCAAGGAATCTGGCTGCTGGATGCCCATTAAAATTAATAGGAATTGGCATCCAGCACGTCCCTGTGGTTTTGATTTCTCAGCTGGAACGTTCTGTTTGTTTGGGGCTTGTTTGAAGTGTGCAGACCCTGAGCTGCAGAGGCTGCTGAGATCTGACATTGTTTTCCCTGAGACACGAGAGCTGCTCCTGCATTTGCATTGATCTTTTCTTTATTATCACCCTGCACACCTTGGGTCAATCCTGCTGCCAGAGTTCATTTCAGACCGTGGATCTGTTAAGCTGACTCTGTTTTTTCTCTCTTAATAGAGCAGCCTGGGGATGTCATTGTCCCAGTGTTTTGTTACCCGGGTCCTGTCATCACTTTAAACATTTGATAGATGAAGCTATGGAGAATTGAAATATTATTTATATTCACACCCCTGAGAGTTACAAACTGTAAATTGAGACAGGAAACTGTGAAAGCTCTCCCAAGAGGCAAAATCACTTCTTTTTACTGCTGATTATAAAGAAGATTGGCTGGCAGATGTTAATATTGGCAGTTAGTCTCTGACAAATTTTCTCTAGGTATGCCTAATCAATTTTTGCTGCATGGAATGAGAAATGGAGCTTGAATATTCAGATGTCTAGACATGTAAATATATTACCTTTATAAATAGGTTTAAATGATTAATATCTTTGAAAATAAACAAATATGAAAAATGGATAAGCTAGAAGTGTGGGTGAAGTTTCATAGATTATTTAGATGATAGATAACAAAATTTCTCTATACATTAAGAGGATTAAATGACCTGTGCAGTTATCATATATGTATTTATAGACAACACTGGTCTTCCTGAGAAATCTCTCTGTACTTAAAAACTCTTTATCCCTTAAGACAGTTTAAATGCTGTTATTTGAAACAGACCTGTTTTAACAGAGATATTATCAGTGTAATAAGGATAATGCAATTTGATCCACGAGCACTGCAGAAATAGCTGCTTTCTTCTGTGCAGGGTCCTGCAAACACTCCAGGTAATTTAATAGACCCCAGTGGGATGCTCTGAAGGCGAAGGTTTCAGGGAGTGACAGGAGTCATCCCATAATTGCAGCATGATTATTTCATTCATAAACCTTCTTTCTTCATGGAGATTGAGTGCAAATCTCTGGAGGGAAAAAAATGAAATTTCCTCCCTGGAGAGGAGTTGTGACCATTCCCTGGGGTGTTCTCAGCTCCTGTGCTCTGCCCATGGGAGCAGCCCACAGCTCTGTGATGCATCCCCAGCCCAGCTGCCCTGGAGCTCTCACACAGCAGATCCCAGCAGCTCCTGGGAGTGCCTCTCACAGTCCCTGGGGAGCTGCCACGGAGCAGCTGCATTATCCAGGTACCACAGAAGACACTCCCTGCATCCCCAGCATATCTGCTCACTTAGCTATGGTAACATGATTAACCTGATTATTTCTGAATCAGTCCAGTGTGGCAAATGATGAAGTGCCATATGGCTTTGGGAGAATGGAAACAACGTGTCTGTGTGGTGCAAGAAATGTTTCTGGATGGGTGAGTGAATTATGTATTATGATTCATAGTTAAATACCAACCTAAGAGAAAATTCTTTCTATGGAGACTATTTAGACTGTTTCTATATTTTATAAAAGGCAATGGATCAAAGAGGAAGTCTAAAGCAGCAATGCGTACTTAATGACCTGTTCCAAGGAGTAAATTATGGCTGGAATTGTCAGGGTATTAAACTTAGTAGAGCAGAGCTTAAGCAACAGGGATGGAAATTTTCAAAATATAGTTCATTCTTTTACAGTGACACAATAGCAAAATAAAGGAACCTCTGACAATATGATTTATTGAAGAAACTAAACAAAATATGTTGGAGTTACTGTGCCCCAAAGTCATTTAGCTGTTCTATTACTTTTAATGAATAGCCAAGATCAGGGAATATATTCAGTGAGATAAGGCTCAGTGCATTTCTGATAAGGGGAGAAAGGTAAAAAAAAGAAAACCTGCATCAATTTTTCATTCAGAGGTTTATTTACTGGAGGTTTATATATATGAAATCCCAAACAAGCACCAAAATGAAACATCCCATTTTCTCTCCGGTCCTTTTATCCATTTAGAACCGAGGCTTGACTAAAGAAATATATTTGTGTGATAATGTTTCAGGAAAAGGTCAGATAAAAAATCAGATGAGAGTTTCAGAAATTCACAGATGTTTGTGCCACATTTCCCTGTTCTCAGCAGGACACGAGGCTGAGACAAACCACGGCCTCTGCTTGCAGCAAGCAGCTGAGACCTTGTACAACAGCTTTGAACCTGAGCAATGACCTGTGGGTTCATCAGGAAAGAACTATCAGGATTTTTGGGCTAAGGAACAAGCCTGACTAAGTGGTCCTGCTGCCCCAGGCTGTGCTAGAGATGAAGACCATGACAGCATTCACAATCAGGGCTTATTCTGCCAATTTAAGCACTTGTAGCTTTCCCACTCCTTAATGAGGGTGAGGACATGACTTGACTCTTTCCCAGTGATGAAGGACTCCACAATTTTTTGTCATCCTACTTGAGAGTGGAAAATTCCTTTTCTTATAGTGTATTTCCTTCTTTCCCTGTGTCATTTCCCTGTGGGAAATGTTTGTTGCAGGTGCCAGGGAGAGTATCAGAAGTGAAATATTCCTGTTGCTCTCAGGTGCACAGGTGGACTGGGGGTTTCTTAACCTGACTCAGGAATTATTAACAATGAGGGTTTTGGTGATAAAATACAGTTGCTCATTTGGGTCTCCTAAAATATATGTGTGAATAAATACAGTACACCAATAACTGCTTAAAACTGTTCAAAGATATGGAATAACACATTGATGATTAGCTTGATCGACTATGCCATACTATTAATTTGATGACTAAACTCACACAGATCACAATTTTAAGAAGGTGTAATGGTTCTCCTTCAGACTGAAAGCACCCAGTCCCTCAGGTACTTTTACTGGTCTTTTCACAAGGAAGAGTGATGGGTTCAGTAACAGCAATGACAGCATGGCTGAGCTCTTTGGGTGGAATCAGAGTAGCTGGAAGTTATGAGGAACATGAGAAAAAGGCATTGTGGAAACTTCATTCACTTCCACAAGGATCACACTCCAAGAATGCAAGGAACCAAGACACTTATGGGAAATTCTGCTAAAAATCCCTTAAAGCTGGCATTGTTGGTGAAGCGAAGGGAGAATATGATGACAACATGAAGATCTGAATAGACTTTATTAATAATCCATTTTAAAGCCTCATAAATATATAAAGAGCTCTGTAAGATCTAGATTAATAGACTCCTTGCTCCAAAGAGCTCCTTCAAGTACCTCAATTCTTCTCCTGACTGCAGCAAATGGCAAAGCTCTCTTGAGTTCATACCCAGTCTGAGACATAAAAGCAAAAGCAAAACATGATGTTTTAGAAGAAGAAAATCTTTTCTTACCAGGAAAAAAAAAGAGAGGGGAAAAAAAGAATTCTTGGAAGTCAGAATACTTCAAAAAATATCAGATGCAAGAAAAGAGAGCACGAGGAAGACTTCCTGCCTCACAGGTTGACATGAAAGACAGCTCGAAGGGATAACGTGAGAGAGTTTAGGAAGCTACACAGTTTAGAAATTCCAAGCACTCGGATGCCTTTCAGGTTCACTGTTAAAATCTTGGCTAACATTTGTACTGGCAGGATTTTTTTCTGTCCCTGTGAGCCCCAAGGTCACCTGCTGACCTGTGTGATAAAGGTCTGACTGTGTTAATGCTGAATACTCAGAGCAGCTCATCTCCTCCTGCCCTCCAGCCCCCAGGGACAGACACTGATTATTCCAGCACAGCTGAGCCCCCAGGGCTGTATTTTGCTATTGATCCAGAGCTCTCACTGGCCTTTAGGGGAGCTTCTGTTCATCATGGATGGACTCCAGCATCTGCCTATGGAAAATCTTGCCAATGACTGTAAAACCTTTTAAAAACTACAATAAAAGAACAATAAATAATGTATTTAAGAAGCTATAAAACAAAAAAACCGAGATGTATGCAGATGAATATTCGATCATTTATATTCCTGTCTCATGGATTACCTGTAACTTTACAATTAATCTTAATTCTGCACTGAGAATTGACATTGTTAGTTTAAGCCAGTTAAGTGGAAGACGTGTCCTGTGTGTTTAGGAGAAGGCTGGTACAGACAGTGAGGAAGAAAAGGTGTAAAAGGTCTGCACTGGATAGCAACTAACTGTGAAAATGACCTTGTAACAGTGCAAGGCAGAGGCTTGAAGGGTCCTTCACTCCTCAGACACTGAAAGTTCATTCCCTGTGCTCTTGTCCTCAGAAGCCAGGGGTTCAGTGGGTGACAATTTTGGGATCAAGAGACTTGTCTGAGTCTGTTCTGTTTGAGGGTGACTGTGACATTGGACAGGGGACTCCACTTGTTAGTGAGGAGCCTCCCTGTTCTGGGGCCAGCTGGGGAGCACAGAAACCAAGAACAAACTCAACAAACAAGGAACGTGCAGGTCCTTGTCACCTTTCCTTTAGAAAAGGCTGATTTGACTCAAACAACTGGTGGTATCTTTGGGAGAATTTGGGGTATTTTTGCAATCAGACCAGGTAGGTTCATTGCCCTGATTGATGCTGTGTTCAACTTTTGGCCCCTGCAAGGTCCTCTCAGCTCATCTGTCTTTGTACAACTGCCTGAACTGTTGCCAACAATTAATGATGGCTAATAGGGCCCTGACTACTGAGAACACTCCAAGCCAGTAATTACAGCCTGTTCACACTCCTCTGCCCTGTAGGGGCAGAGCTGCTGCTGACTCTGCTGAGTAACATTTTATGACCCTTTTAGAGACTTGGGAATGCTGTGATTGAGTATCTGAGGAAACATTGATCCAGTATTTATAAAAAGTATTTGGTAGGGGTGTGTAAAACATGTTTTGTGTCTGTTTATACTCCTGCATAGTACGCAGCCTTACCAAGACTTTACAGTTTTAAGAAAAAGTCTGGGATATCTAAGCTATGACTCTTTTTGTCCCTCTCTCAATGTATCAAAACCTAGCAGAGGTGTCACACTGCATCACTGAAGAAGGAGAGAAGAGAGTTTTTTTTCACTGGGCTCTATCTTCTTTCTCAGGTCAGAAACATCTCAATTTTACCTTTGGTATCATGGATGTGCAATGTATTGCTCATTATGTATCTGAAATTCACAGAATAGAATTGTTTCCTAATTTCTCTCTTGGCTTGAAGGTCGGGGAACTTGGTGAAAAAGGAATTCATACACAAATTCTCCCTCTGGTTTTACAAAACTTTCCTCTTTACCCAGCACAGAGAAACAAAATTTTCTCTCTAGCTCCCCTTCTAGAACAAAGGTGAACACAATAAAGAGACCAGGATGTGCTGACATTACCCCACTGCTGGTTTCCTTCCCTTTTCCCTGCCATCCCTTATCCTCCTGGGAACTTTAAAACAGCATTGCCCAGCTTTATCCCCTGAATATTACACACTGCTTTCATCCTCACTTGCACCATTATTAAATCCATAGTTTTAAGTACACTGTGCAGATTATAAGATGTTGCCTTTGTTTTCCCTCTCTGGAGAGAAGAACTTTGCACGCATAAGGAAAACACTGCCAATAAACATTTATTTTACATAGGTGCAGTCAGCCTAATGAAAGCAGTAGGTGTCCCTTTTCCAATTACCCAAACATGTTCTGCCACAGAGGGCTTTACTTCCCAACAACAGACAGAGAATGAGGAGTCCTGAGGCTTTTGACAACCTTTCCCTGCGTGCTCTTTCCCCCCTCTGTGTAATTACATGCTCCAGCAGCCCCAGTGACAGTGACAGTGAAGGGAAACTCTCCCCTTCAGGGTTATTTCCCTGTTCCCTTCAGGGTTATTTTTCCCTGCCTCTGGGTTCTGATGAGAAGAGGCAAAAGAATAAAACACCCTTTTCTCCTGAGCTACATCCCTGATTTTCACCTCCACGTTGCTCATAAACTCTGGTGTCCAGCACTACAATTGATCTCAGAGAAAGGAAATTCTTTCTCACCTTATGCACAGGGAATTTTTTAAACCCTGGGTTTAAAAAAAAAATCTTCAGGAGACTACAGGCAGTCATTCCCACTTGGTAAGTGCTCTTGTAGAGGAAGAAAGTTCACAAAAGTCACTTCCAGTTAACCAGAAGAGTTAACAAGTGACTCAAAGATATTCACTACAAAAAAGTGATCTGCACTGAGGATACATTCCTCACTGCCTCAGTGCACATATTTCATTTTCTTGATTTACAAATATAGAACTTGGGGTGATTCTATGCACAGACTAGGCTGCCTCTGATTCAAACAATTTTGGCAGATATATGCTGACTTGTAGAGATGTAAGCTTCAGAGTGGTTCATAGGTGAAAAGGCTTTTAGAAGGTCAGGGTGTTCTTGGAAATGTCTAGAAAAATAGATAAAAATTGGAAATTATTTTTCAGGAAGGCTGAATGGAAAGGTGCCTCAAGATGAGCAGGGTGAGGATTCTCCTGTCCAGAGGGAAAAGCTATCCCTCACATGACCCTATTTTTAATAGAGACAGCTTTATTAAGAAATCACTAACAAATTAATTACCACTTGATCACCTCTGCTTTGCACTCACAGGAAGAATGATCAAAACTTGCTCTAGTCTGAATCACTCAAGCTCTCTAAAAGTAACAATTTATGCAGGAGTTCTGTAAATTTTTGTGGGTTTGGGCACCAAGCAGCTGCACCATCCCAGCCTGCAGCATCACCAGAGCAAAAATTTCCCCTTTCTCCAGAAATCCACCCTGGCTTCAAACAGGGGACAGAACTGAGCCACTCTGGATCCATCCAGGGGAAGCCAGAATTCCACACACATAAATGATTTTCCTGCCTTCTGTCTAAAACTGTGCTGGGGCTCCTAGAGGCCAGCTGGGACATGAAGGACTGTGAGAACCCAGCCTGAAGCCTTCCCCAAATTCAGAGTTTCTCAACAGGTATCACAAACCAGGTAAGAACAATGTCCACAAGCCAAAGCACAAACCAGCTGTTGTGCACTGCTGGAATATTTGATTTGACCCTACAAATGTGTCTCTGGAGTGAGGAAGAAAGAAAAGCATCCTCTGGATTTATTATTTCTATTCCTTAAAGAAAAAGAAGGAAAAAAGTGAGTGATGAGTACCCCAAAATCCCCATCAGTGTAGCAAAATGAAGCATGAAATGGTGTTCAGAGATGAAATCCATCTCGTGAAAGGCTTTGGATGGATGTGAATTAACTGTTTAGGATAAAAAGGATAAAACTTTGGAAGTAGTTTCTATCATAGGATTTCTCAGTTTACCAGGTTAACCATTAAATGTTTTTCTATTATTTTAAATTCTCTGAGGATCTGGGTCACAAGAAAGCAAAAATTAAATGCCTCATTACCTATTTATTTGTTTCAAAGAACAGACAGACATCACCAAATACTTTATTTACTGTCTAGAAGCCTAGTGACAAATCAGAACCCTGTCTTTCCAAATCACCACGACCTGAACCTTCTCTGCCAAATTCATGGTTTGCATTGGGAGGTTATTTTGAGATCACACTTTCCAAAATAGCTTTATCAACTTTCCTGCCCTTCCCTCCTTTGCACTGAATAGGTGCCACAGAACCCATCAGCACCTGAAGTGTCAGGATTTTCCCCTCACATTCCACATTCATCCAAATCCTTGATTTTGCTAACACTTCTACACCCAGCATCTATTCTGGGGAAACTGTTTCTTTCCTACTACTATTAATAACCTTTTTATGTGCTTATTCTATAAATATCTGTGATATTATAAGTAGACTGTAAAAGCTGCTGTCTGAACCTGCCAATTGAGAGCTTCTGAAGAGTCTCCATAATTCCATGGAGCTGAGTGTGACTCTGGCTGGTGCAGAGAGCGAGGCAGCAGCTCCACAAGGGCAGCAACAAAAATCATCTTTACATCTTCAACTTATTTAAGCCCAAACCATCAAATTCTGTTTCAAAAATGCAGTTCCTTTAATGAGACTTTTGATTAGTACTTTGCAATTCATTCCAAGCAGGTAAAAAACCTCAAGGAAGGAGAACATCACATTACTTAGTCCACAGAGAAGGCACAATGCAAATATTTTACACAGCTCTCTTCCCAGTCCTTTGCTAAATTTTTACAAATGCAACATGTAGGATTTTTCTATGGAACCTGTGAGAACAGACAGACAAGATGAATCACAAGTATTTTCCTGGGATATTAAAATGTGTGTATCTTTCTGAAACTCATTTAATAAATGATGTGAAAAACATCAGCTTCACTTGCTAAATGCAAATGAAAGTGGGTCTCAAGTTGTCTCTTATCTAACTGTTGCTTATTTCAATGATGTGCAAATGAGTAGTTCCCATATACAAAAATTATGGATTGTCAGAAAAACTTAATAAATCAACCTACTCCAATAAGATGTCTAGGTAGTGTCATTTGTGATAAAACTGTTGATCTGATTTACCCTTTTTAGTAAAGATGTTATGCTAATGAAATGGTAACTAAATTTGAGAAGTTTAGATTCTTACCACAAACAGATCCCACTTTCTAGTTTGGAATCAAGTTCATCTACTCAATAATCCCAAAGTAAAGCAGCTGGGGAATCAATCCTATCAAGATATTTCTAAATCCCTTTCTAATTTATTCCCATATTAAAGTCTATACCCTCCCCTGAGGAGGAGGCATTTTCAGAGAGAAAATATCTTCAATGATTAAAGAATTATTTACTTTGCAGCCCAAATTCTAAGCAGGACTCCAGAATAATCTATGGATGAAAGTATCTCAGGCCATGACAAGGTTTTAATCCTCTTGCACTGGCAGCAAATCACTTTGTCTTGTCTTACACTTGTCCAAATTCACCTGTCACTGGAGTCCCTTTATGCTGTGCAATGGGACAATGCTACACCTGCCCCTCATTTGTAAAATCCAGGGATTGGTGCCTGGTAAAGCCAAATATGTGCACGACAGGATTGGCACACAGCTTGAACTGGGACAGCCACAATGGGAATTTTTTTTCAACAAGAAATTGNCTCATTTGTAAAATCCAGGGATTGGTGCCTGGTAAAGCCAAATATGTGCACGACAGGATTGGCACACAGCTTGAACTGGGACAGCCACAATGGGAATTTTTTTTCAACAAGAAATTGGGTAAGATTGAAACATTTTTTTTATTTTGCTTGAAAACGAAAAGACCAGCACTTTCCAGTAAGCAAGGCTTCTGTCTGGACATTCTTTATTTCAGCCCAGGAGGAATATAAAAATCCTGATCTCAAGTTCCAGAGTGTGATCTTGTCTCCAGTGAAATCCTGCTTAGGGCAGTGTTGGTGCACAGCAGACACAGACACAGCTCCCTTCTGGCTTTTGCCACAGAAAAGCCATGGCATGGTGAGGGGTGTGTGACAGGGTGACCCAGAATCTCCCTCCATTTCTGGGCAGCAATTTTTCCACAGGCTTGATTGTGATCTCTGTTTTTGAAAGAAAACCCCTCTCTGAAATATTGCTTGCTGTGGGAGCTCATGTCACCTTGTCAATGCATTCATCACCATTATCATATTCTACTAAAAGATTGGCAAATTTGTTCAGCTGTGTAAGACAGATGTTATGGCATTTGACAGATGATTTCAGCACTGAGATGATTTTTTTTGCATGTGCTGTATACTTTGGCACTACATTATGCAGCACAAGAGCGAATTTTCTCATTGTTATCAGCCAAACAAGCTTTGAAAAGTGGGAATCTTCAGGGAAGAATTATTCTTAAAGCCTGAAAATGGATTTTCCAAACACTGTGGTTTCAGTTCTAATTCCCTAATTATGATATGGCTTTGGTCACTGATTGGTCACATTCCTGTTCTGACTGGCTGGAAATGGATTTAAGATGATGCCTTTAGCTCTCCAGAGATGTCTGCGTTTGGGGAGGAGGTCTCCCAGATCACCAACTCATTTCCATAATGGGATTACAATGCCTAATGCAGCTAATGAGGAACAAGGAGAGAAGCAGAACAGGAGAGAGAAAAGCCTGTGAAGGATTCCTGCTCACAAAGAAATTCCTTTCCTCTGATTCTTCCAGCTGAGACCTGAGAGAGAAACCAGGCTCTCAATTAACTAAACCTCTCAATTAACTAAATTTTTATGACTAAAATCTTAACAGTGGAGCCTCAGATTCTGCAGGTTGATCCAGTGGTTGGGGTGACAGCTCTGAGACCTCAGAACTGTAGTTTTTATTCCAGTGCAGGTTTTTCTAAACCTCAGTGACCTCTGCACTGCATCAGTGCTGCTGCCCTGCCTCACCAGGGCTATGTGATAGTGAGTACATCCAACACTGAGTGCTGCACAGACACTATGGATTTGCATGGACAAAAGATGACAAAAGGACTGAAAATCTTCCCAGCAATCCTGTGAGGAAAGCTGGTTTGATGGTTCCTGGAAATTTGATGATCACTGTGGTGTGAAAACCGGAACATCTGGCAGTGAGAAATGACTGTCAGCCTCAGGAACCCAAAATCTGGCACTCATGAGCTTTTCATGGCTTCACAAAAACTGCTGGAGTGGGGAGAGGCAACACCTCCTCACTTTTTGGCTTCTGCTGAGAAAAATGAAGGTGCTGAAAAGTCTTGTTTGAGGTTGGATGGTGGAGGGTGAACTCAGTTTTAGGACACCAGCTTTGGGGAAAATACTAAGGATGTGAGAGAAAGGTCCATGTGCTGAGCCACCTCCTCATAGAAAATACTTCTCTTAATGATACTTCACTATTACATTTCATGATCAGAAACCTCATTAGTTTTTTCCTGAGAAATAACATTTTTCAGAAGCTGGGTGTGTTTGGAGGTAGGCAGCACCTATATTATATTCTCTCTGACTTTTTTTTTACTAGAATGTTGTCACATTGGTGGCAGATGTTCAGTTTGTACCTTGCATTTTCCAATGCAGGGTGCTCTGGCTTAAGTGATTCTTCAATTATTTTCCTGACAGAGTGTTTTGTTTTGTTTGGTGTTTGCAGTGTTCCAGTAATTAACAAATGTGGCAGAACGTTTGTCTTAATTGCACAATGAAAGCCCCTCACAATAGTAATTACTCTAGAAAAGTCCCATTAAAAAAAAATCTACTTGGCTTGTGAAAAAGCACTTTCCAATTAAAAAATTGATGCAAAAGAAAGTAAGGAAAGCCCCATGTCCATACCAGAAAATTTCTGTGTGTGCACAACCAACCCTGTCAAAGCACACAAACAAAATGATCATGAGAAAGTGTGGGCAGAAGGTCACAACCTGAATCATAATTTGGATTTAGAAAAGCTTTATGGGATGTTCCCAAATCACAGTTTTGTAGCCAGGAAATGAGGATGCAGATGGAGAAAATATGAAAACTGTTCACAAACTACATTCCAAAAATGCGACATTACCTCAAATGTATCTGGAAGTCAAAAATTACCCCCAAAAGTTTCAGCTGCTTTAAGGAGTGATATCACAGAGTCACTAAGACCTCAGCCCAGAAGTCTCATCTGTACTGAGGAGCCCCTGTGCTCTCCCTTATCTTGGTGAATTTTTTATCAAGAAAAATTATAGGGTTGAGCAGATAAAATAATCTGTTCTGTTTACAGAAGAATTAAGGGTTTTTTAACTGCAAGACCAGCAGGCCTATATGGCCTTCTTATTTTCAGAGAAAAGAATTTCCTCAGTTCTGGAAAACCTTATTATTGATTAGGTAGCTGCAAGGACTGTAACCTGAGCTGTGTTAGAAGTATTTTCAGAACTTTGTTTTTAATGATTAGATGTCATTTCAAAACAATTATTTAACATAATTTGTACATAGATCTATGATCCAATCACACCTGATTATGATAATAACTAACTACAGGTTATCCAGTGTCATGAATCATGATAAAGATGTTTGACACACAGAACTGAAGGCTGATAACAGACTTCATCTGTGGTGCACCTGTTTATCAAGTCCATTTTCCACTTTCAGAAGGCTCTGTGTATTATGTGCTGAGGTTGTGTACAGAGGGCAGGGATGGAATGAACAAACTGTATTTTGGGCATGAATTATATATGTGAGTAATTGATTCAAAGTCTTTCACTCCTATAATTTTAGCTGAAAGCCTCAGAAAGCTTCTGCCAAAGATTTTTTTCTGTTGGCTTGAAGGAGTTACCCAGGAATATTCTCTGGGAGGGGGAGAGGAGGCACTGAGCACTCACAGCTTTCAGCACCCTGGGAAAAATGTACCTGCAAATTGTTGCCTGCTGGCTGTGCAATGCCCTGGTGGAACTCAATCAAGGTGCCATCAAAAGTCATGGAACAATTAATTCTGTTAAATTCAGTGCACTGCAGATCAGGCTGACAGGGTAGTTAACACCCCACTGAAATTTGTAGGGCTCACAGCTACAGTGTTGTGGTTTTTGATATTTAGAAAAAATGAAAATGTTGACCTGCTTGCCATGATTTTATCTCAGTGTCTGGTTTTGGCAACACAATGGTAATTACATTTTCTCTTTCTCCCAGAGATGAATTTTTCTATTAAACAGTCCAAATTAACAGGTTATTCTGCATGCTCTGCCTTAACTAGCCAAAATCCAATTCTTTTGAGCGTCATGTAAACAATGTAATTAAAAAATCCAATATCCAAGCCCGACTAAATCATGTTTATTATTATGTATTATTTTATTAGGGAATTGTTCATGTGCTTGCAGTTCAGAAAGTACACCCAAAATCACAAAGCTTCATACATGTACCTGGAGTTTAAATGGTTAAAGAGGTTATAGGTACAAAAAGGGAGAGTTTGCCTGGGTCACAAGGCACTGGGTTTATATGAGACATAGAACACTCAGCAAAACCAGAGGTCCTGAAGGAGTAAGAGAGAAGAAATAACCCCAAATCACTCCACACTGGTTAGACCTCAGCTGTGTGGCCTGTATACATCAGAGAAACAGCATCATCAGGGATATTGGGAAAAAATATCGGGAAATTGGGAAAAAAAATCTGGAAATTGGGAAACAGCAAACGAGAAAATGGCCAAGCAATAGGAGGGATGCTGGATGCTGGGAATCTGCACAGCAGCCTCGTGCCAACAGCTGCATTAGAAACACAAATTTCACAGCAAATCCTGCTTCCAGCAGGGTGGATCCCAGAGTGCCACAGTCTGGGAGGCACAAGAAGATGAAGTTTGCAATTGTGTTGATTTATTCAGCTTGGGAGCTGCAGTGGAATGGGAAACTGCATCAGATACTGTCATGTTAATGTGGTTTTTTTCTTCTCTATAATGAACTCTTAGAATTTGTCTTTTAAATAGACCTGCTCTTATCAAGTGAGCACATCTGTGTTGGCTTGCAGTTGATTGCAGGCCCTTTATTAGTTCTTCCATTGTAAAGTTCTGTTCTTCACAAGCTAATCCCCAGATGACAATATTCCAGGAGTAATGTCTATTCCGTGAGTGTGGATGTTGACTTGAACTCTCCTCATGAGCCCTACTCTCAGCATTTGTAGGCCTTAATGATCCATATGGTGCTGTAAAGTAGGAGGCAGAAGGATAAAATACCCTATTTTTACCAATAATTTTGCCTGAAAAGAAAAATGATTTCCAAGGGAGACAGGTGAGGAAAATGGGTAAATGATTTTGAAAGTGTTTGTCACATTGTTGAGAAACAGCAGCTATCACAAACCCAGCTTTGGGCCACAGAGCTGTAGTTAAAATTTGTTTGTGTTCCTACCAGTCCTCAAAACAAGCTGCAAGAGACAACAATCTATTCCAGTGTGCAGAAATCACAATTACAGCCCCATCCAGCAATAATGACAAGTTCTCCTGCCCCTGTTCCATACCTCACAACCATCCACAGCCTTCACCAAACTCCAAACCAAGAACTATTCACACATTAGGTCTTGCATTATTTTTCAAGCATAACTCACAGTTTTGAAGGAGATGGAAGTAAAATTCCAGCACCTCAAGTTATGAAAACAAAGCATTTCAATATTAGAGTAAAATATCCCCAGAACACAGGCTGTAAATCGATATTTTGTGGTGGAAGTTAACACCTGCCCACGTCCTATACCAGACATTTGTTCTGCTTTGTGACACAGCAGAACTGACTGTTCCTCTCCTGCTCTGTAACTCCTGCATCCCTGCTGTCACAGATCCCATCTCTGTGCAAGGAAATTCTGCCAAATCCCTACTGTTGCTTCTCTCCTGCTGTATTTACAACCTGGCTGTAAATGGAATAAGCCTGGAGGGACCAAAGTCTGCTGCTATCAGTGATCAGCTTCAGTGGGTCAGGCCTTCAGAGAGGAAACCCAGAATATTTGTTGGTACCCTCAAACTGGGAGTCCTTCTCCAGACCCGTGGGGGAGCAGAACTCAGATCTCAGGTTCAACGCTTCAGCTGAAATGGAGCATGGAACAACAATCCAGAGTAAACCTTTCACCACAAAGTCAGAAACCAAACAAAGTCTGGCTGATTTCTGAAGATTAAAATTAAAGTAGGTTAGATTGATTTAAATGTCTCGGCATGATGGCTCCTCAGAAACATCAAATTCTTGTAAAGTTGACAGAGGATAGGAATAAAACACAATTCTACAGCTCTTTTAGCTGTTGTAAGCATGTCCTGAAGTATAGTTTTCTTTAAAAAACCCTCTTTTTTAATATTTATAGAGATGTGTATTCAGCACTGTAATCCCTTCCTAGACCATCAGCAAATTATTCATACTTAAAAGCCTTGCAGCTTTTTCATGGCTGATTTTCTTTTTTTTTTTGCTGTGACAGAAGGAATTAATCATGCCTCTAAGGGCTCTCTGGCAAGTGCTATTTAAAAGCAACAAATGTATTTGAAAAATCATTAGGTTTGCCTGTCCTGTTTACAGTTAATTAAAAAAAAAAAGGAGTAAAAAAAGTTCTTATATCCTAAAGTGTTTGGGAGCTGGAAAACACAAACATGGGAAAACCAAAAGGAACTAAATGGTCCCTGACAAAAAATTCAAAAATTCCCAGCAACTTGTGCTGTTTTGTTAGGAGTGTCAGGTTCTGCTGCAGGGACAGAAAAGTTGCCTGGCTGGGGAATAGATTGACAGTGAGGTCTCAAAACAAGGTGAAACAGTCCCTTCCAATACCAGTAATATTTTCCTTTCCAGTGCTTCAGCTTCTGGTCTGTAAAATGAGACTGAGGATATTTTATGTACGAGATGTGCTGATGAAAATCTCTGTATGAGGGGCAAACTTCAGTGGTTTGGCTTGTGCTTTTTAGTGTTTATTTGCTTGTATTGCAAAAAATAATAATCAATGTTCGTGTGCTTTTCTTGTAACTCTGTAGCTAAACTCTTTCAGTATTCACCAGCAGTAATACAGGCAAAAGTCTTTAAATAAAGCTCCTTTTCTTAAAGTCTAATTCTGGTGCTCCTAAAGAATTCTATTCCAATAAAAGGAATATGAGGTATCAGATTTTATTTAATGTGGTTCTTAGAAGCCTTTACACTAACATGCCACATGAGGGAAGTGTAGATACTCTAGACTTCTCCCTCTGAAAATAAGCACCCAATTTTATTTTTATCTTGTTAATGGATTATGAATGACACATAATTATTTTCCCTCTGAAAATCATGTTAATTTTCGAGAGAAAAGGCCCAGCGATAGAATTAGCTATTGAAATGTGATAATGTAACACTGTTTATTGGTGAAACAGAACAAGATTTCCTAATCCTCTGTAAATCATTTCCATCAATCCAATCCTAGGTGACACTGCTGTATTAATGAGGATGTGCTCTGTCCTCCAGGCACAGCGAGCTCAGAGGAGCACTGAGGTTTCTGTGTGGGCAGCTTGGAGCAGAGTGGTTCACAAATCAACCAATGTCTCATCCAAAATGAGGCATTTTAGATGAAGCCTTCAACTGAGGCTGACCTCAGGAGTGTGGCAACCTTCTCCCAAAAGCCTTTTTGTTTCTTAAGATTTGGACCTGCCACTGAAATGTTCTGGATCAAAGAACAATGATGTGCAAATCTTGATGAAATCTTCCTACACTGCAAATCCACACACAACAGGAAATAATAATAATGATCATAATCATCCCCATCATCTAAGTGTAAATCCTGCTGTGCTTCTGGATGTTCAAATTTCTGGTATTTGAGCACCTGTGCCTCCAGCCCCTCACAAGAGGATTATGTTAGGAAGGTTTTAATGTCCTATCCTCAGTTTCCCTTGTTCATTGCCACCTTGGTGCTATGGAAATCTCCACTGATCTTCATTTAATGTTTTGGATAATGCACTGAAGATACATTTTGGAGGCTATTCCTTACAAGTGATTACATGCAGTAACATTTCACAATAGCACAAACAGTTAGAAAACTAATTTCCTGTGAAGTACAGTATGTTTTCTTTATTAATAATGGTGCTCCAAGTTGTATATATTACAATTCTTTCTTAAGTCATAATTCAGACTAGTATTCTGTTTCTTTATTTTTAGATTTCAATAAACTTGACATTATTGAAGAGGATTCATAAATTTTACTGAAATTCAATTACTATAACAATTGGTTCTTGCACAGTGTCCTGACTGAGCCACTGGTAGAAGTATGAGGATTATATATTCTCACCTCATTTCACAGGCAGTAATAAAAGAGGATGAAACTAAATTCCTCCTATCTAGGTCTTTATTTAAAAACGTAACTAGGGCTTGTGAAGATTTTCTTTCCCACCATAGTTGTTTCTCTGATTTCAGAACAATGAAAACAATTAAAAGAGTTGATTGTTTAATTAGGAAAACAAATATAAAAGGCAAGTTCTTCCTATAAGAATTTCAGCTAATTTTAAAAAACTTGAAAAAAAATAAAATCATAAGTAGATGGCTCAATATATGATTTTCCACCTTTAATAGGTAGGAAACATCTTTAAAAAATAGTAATTGCTTTATGCTAAATCTAAAATTTAACATCCTGCAACCCCTTTTTCTTTGTTCCCCTAAGGCCCAAGCAGGACACTGAGGGCAGGATGAGCCTCCTCACTGCAATGGGATTCCCTCATGTCCTGCTTTAGGGCAAATTTGGGAGGAAACCTCTGAATGTGACCCCTCTGGGAAACAAGCCCAAAGAGCCCTGCCTCCACTTGGTCTGGAAAAAAATCTCCTTAGAGAAAAGTGGGAAAAGCCTGTTTATTCAACAAGTGAAGTGTGCATAAGCATAAAAACTGAATAATATGAAACAATAAAGCCTCCTGGCATTCTGGGGAGAGGTGGCAAATTGAGAGTGTCCCTGCTGTGGGTGCAGCTCGGCTCGCTCAGTCTCTTATCAGTTCCTCCAACGCTGGAAAAAGCCCAGGCCCAGGGGGACCTCAGCTGGGAGATCCTTGTCTC